>JAHXMU010000036.1:1524920-1579923 GCA_019455685.1 Philornis downsi
AAAAAAAAAACAGTCAGAACTTGGTTGCGGACCTAATATTAACTATAAAACCAAATTCACTGCAATACATATTAAACGCTTCAACCGCTTTTAATTGATTTATAGCGACTATCTGGGAAAAAATGCCCCGTAAACATAGCAAACTTAACAGATTAATTACATTTATCATTATTTCAATTATTTATGCTCTCCAAACAGACATCGACAAACATCCACTTGACCATAATTTTGACCACAAAATCAATTTTCGAAATTCATATGACAAAATTAATGAGAAAGCCACTGGTTAAACAGTATCGCCCCCGCCATTCCCCTCTCCAAACATCACCGCAACATAGTTAGTGCATCAACAACATTATTATTATCATTGGCAACAATTGTAATTATTTGTGGCTAAAATCAATTGAATGCCGGAATCAAATTCGAAACTAAACATTTGCATTTTCCCCCTCACTGAAGACAGCAACAAACCACAAATATCGATTTGAGTGCGGTTAACAAAACCGGCTGGTTGTTGGCCAGTTGCCTGGCAATCTGATAATGTCATGATTTATAATGGCAAATAAACAATATTTAAAACTCTGCGGAACAATAATTAATAACAAAATTGTTGCCCAACCACAACAGCTTCCTTTTGTTGCAACGCAGGTTGAGGTAAATTAAAAATTATCACTTAAAAAGCGGAGAGGAGGACGGTGAAAATGCATTTTGCAAGAAAAATTGCTCTCATATAACAAAACATTGTCTACTGAATTGAAAATTTTCTCGTAAAAGTTTCTCTCTGCTCCTTTTAGACACAAATGTACTTAATAACCACTTGTTTGGCATCTGGTCCTTCTCCTCCCTTGCAATCATCAACGGTACAACTTGCTAGTGGCTCCCACACTCCATTCCAACCTTTGGTATTTGAACGAATCAAAGGACTTCTTCTTTAGCTGTGGATGAGATGGCATTACTCTTTAAACGATGGCGGTGCAATAATTTAGGAATTCATTGTCATTATGTGGGTATAATTCTAGAATATTTTGTTTAATGATTTCTAATTGAAAGTGACGCTACTTAATCGTTGTCATTATTGATAACCTGTTTGGTACAGACAGGAGCTAATCGATCGAAACCAACATGGATATAGGAGGAGATGATGTAGAGATTTCAACTCTTTCCGGACTCCAAAAATGAAATATTCGCTAAGTATGCTCAAATCATAGTGATTTAAAGCTATAAGAAAACAACGACTTCCTCTGAGTTCCAAACGGTAAATTGATTTTTTCTAGTTTAATAGATTTGGATGTTATTTTGGTTCAAGTCCATGGTATTCACCATTTTTAGCTATATAAAACCAATGACAACGGCCTTTATAATAAAGCCGCTGCGTGCTTTCAGGCGCAATATAAATCTTCTCCTTAAACATTTGAGACATTTAGTTTGTTGGATCCTACAGAAAGTATCTGAGGTGAGCTATTTCGTTTCTCTAGACTGTATTCCCCTCTATGGCTTAAAAAGTTTTTTCTTATTTGATCAGACTCTATCATTAGCCCATACTATTTATCATTTATAACTTAAAAGTGACCTATGTCAAAGTTTTCTAATAAAAATCACAGCATGCTTTCAGACGTAACATAAATAATTGCATTAATTTCAGCATTAATGCATTATTTCAGCATTATTTCAGGCGTAGCATGAATATCTTCATTAAACATTGGTAACATTTGGTTTGCTCAGTCTTACGGGGAATATCCGAGATAAAAAAGTTGAAATCTCTGTATTATTCCCGCCTATGGTGCTGAAACCTGCTTTGACCAGACAACAATACTTCGTACTTCCGTACCGAAGTACAGAAGTCCACGAGGGTTTTACGTGAGTCTCGCCATGAAGGCCTTACCCACGGTGTGCGACACACTGGGCATATTACAATACCATTGCCGGCGCCCCCCTGGGATAGTCAAGTAAAACTTGTAATATCTGGGAAAAGGGGCGACAATTTTGTTACTACCGCAATTGTCAGCCCTTTCTCCGCAGCCAGGAGATACCAAATTGATTATGCTACTATGGAACATAATGCCCATTGGCGGAGGTGAAACCTATCTCACCACCTCTGCTACTCTGTGGGTCTGTAGCACCCGGTTGCAATGCAACTCGATATTCGAGCACAAAGTCTCTACCAGGGATTTTGGTATCAACCACAACCCGCGTGATGCTCTCACTAGGGGTCCTACACCAAATGATCAGGCGGGAACTCAGTTCCGGGGCCTCCTGATCCCCACGCTACCAGCCAAACTCATCGGTTGGAGCTGCGTAGCAAAGCAAAAAGCAAAGCTACTACCAAATTGTGATTTATACACCATACTTCACGGAATTGGTCGCGTACAGATTGGGCATTTTTACATACTTGCAGGCAGGGAAATCCCAGGCAGATGGAACGGTCGATACTGCATAGCAAGGATGCGGTACTCTCACCGGTGGGAGACGGGGAAAACTCCAAACCTCTTCTGTTCGGCGACGGTGAACGGCAACCATGAAATATAGGCATAGGAAAAACCCATGCCATGCCGTATCCCCGAGAGATCAAGAAGATACAGATGGCAGGGCACGAACGCCAGACTTGCCCGTGTATATTCCTATCACCCCCGGTACCAGACAAAGCCTCTGTGACTTGAGCGAAATAAATAAATTTTAATAATAGTATTATTTTTGTATCTCCTTCATGCATTCTACATTTTGTTATATTCTTGGTTTGCTCGTCATATCACCTAATATAACCTCTAAATGGTTATACCACCCCGTGTCATTTCATACTACCCGCAAAAAAAGACAGAGTGTGCGTATGAAGAAGAATACTTAGTTATCAGAGAACCTCAGTTATTATTTACTCAACTTGAAATACATGGACTCATATTCCAACATAACTACTTGTACTTAGTAGCTTTCGCCCATTTCTGCTTCGGTTACGTTACGTACGTTTCATTTTATGCTGCTGATGTTCGCTGTCGCTGGCATTGAACGTAAAAGGATATGAAAAACATTTGGAGGAGCAACGTTGCAAAAAGATGGCGCCTGCTGTGTAGAAAATTGATCGAAGTATTCCCTGCCGTTTGAACTATGATGCGATATGTCATCATATATCGTATTTGTATGTATATTTACCTGATTATGTTTGCCTTTTGATTACGTTTACTCGGTTCGCTTCATCTCAATGCCCGTGTGGTGGGAAGAAAGGAAGGAATGAAAGTGGTGCTGGTGTTGGCGGTGATGGTGATGGTGGCGCATACTACCGCAATAACCCTTATACCGAGATATTTGTTTTTGGGATTTGAAATGTTCCCATTGAATTTATGGTAGTCGTGTTGTCATTGATTTTATTGACCACAGGTTATTTCGTTTAAACGAAAAGGGGGGCTTCTTCAATTTGTCATATTTTTTTGGTAGCGCCACTCATATGATGTTTTCACATGATTTAAATATTTGCCTTAAGCATGTGTTGAAATTGCAGGAGAGTCAAAAAAGCATGCCAAATGAGATACCATACTCTCTGTAAAAGGTGTAGTAACAAGAAATTCATTATTTTTTTCAATAGATGGCTTTAATAATCTACACCTTACGTTGTGTAATTGGGATCGAATTATACTAGATGGCTTTTGGACACAATTTCATACTTAACTCAGTATTGTTTAAGCGTTAGAGATGGACCCGGTAAAGATGAAATGCGTTATATTTTTCAGTTTTTCTTCGACAAAGGCTATAATGCATGCCAGAGGGCTGAAAAAATAAATATTGTTTGTGGCTGTAACAGCCAATCATGCACAATTTTGGTTTCGATTTGCTTTGGAAGACAATTGTCAAAAATGTCAATCACATAGTAAAAATCTTAAAGTCCGACTATCATGCAATAACTGTTCCGATTGAACAGAAATTAAACATTGCACAAAAAATCATTTGGAGCCAGTTGAATAAGGCTAGAGCCGGGCAACATGTGACCACGCCAGAATTGAATGAAATGTTTTGTTGTTTGTTTTGTAGCAGTCATCTACTATGAGATGCTCCCCTACGGACAGACCTTTAATTTGGTCCTACGCTGTCAACAATTAGGTCGCCTAAAGAAAGCATTTGCTCAAAAGCGGCTAAATTTGGTCAAAGGGAGAGGAGTTGCATTCCATCAGGACAACACACATCAGTAATGACTTCGCGGAAACACCAGGAGCTTGGTTGGAAGGTTATTACGTATCCATTTTATAGTCCGGACCTGGCGCCAAGTGATTACTAACTGTCATCTTCTATTGCGAGCGATTTTGGTTGAAAATTTCGCCTCAAGAGAAGTCCGAGTAAAAATCGACGGTCGAATTTTTTTGCCAATAGGGACGAGAGATTCTATGATAAAGCCATATTTGGAAAACAGTGCATATTTAGTATAAATCGGATCTCTAACTATGCTAAATAAAGTCGTTCATGCCATGCAAATAAACACAACGTAATTTTTTCACTGGATAGTTATTTAGACGGAGAGTAATAACTACCTTAAGGCATTAACTGCGCCTGGCGAAGAATTCCAAGCATTTTCCTTTCGGTGCCCTAAAATCTAAAAAGATTCCAAAACGTGGTCTTACCTACTTAGATGAAGACCAAAACAGACATGCAGAAAATTATCCCAAGTGCCAGCAACACTCTTCTTCTCTACAAGTTTTATAAGTTCACATCATTAGTATTATTGGCGGTGGATCCATCACTTCAAAATTAAAGTCACCAATGCTCACGCAGTATACGAAACGAGTGGATTTTTTTTCATCGAAACACATAACTTAGTCATGTCCTCTTTTACCACCACACCCATTTTTGCTGACTGCTTTTCAATGAATGAGAAGATTGCAGTAGCGTCTTAAATATTCAATAGTAATCCGTTTTCTCTTAAATTTCTATATTTTACAATATTGCTGGTGAAGATGATAAAATCGGAGCTAAATTCGAGCCATTGAAGTCACTGCAGACTCCTTCTCAATGCTTGGAAAGGCTGCAGTAACACCTCACAGTTTTCCGCCAATAATAACTTACTCACTGGAAAACGCAAGAAGCACATGAGTACCAGTAGTATTAACTGCAGGTTTCCTCATAGTCATCTTCAACAGTGCGTTGAAGCTATCGCACGATAAGCTATAGCCCTGCCTTAAATTTTTATTGAAGTAAAATGGTTCTGTAAGATTCTTTTTTCAATTTTTATTGAAAACTTGTTGGCAGTCAGTGTCATCCTACAAAGACGCGCAGGGTTCGCAGGAATACCAAACCTGGCCATACAATTTTTATCGTACGGATCTGTCGAAGGCAGCTTTAAAATCGACGAAAGTCGTAAATGTCTATCTAATTTTCTTTATCATAGTGTGGATATCTAGCCTGTTGTAAATTTATTTGCTCCGGTAGAATAGGATTTAATCATTCGCCTATCAGAATCGACAAAACTTCATAAGCAATGCGTAAAAGATTGAGACAGCGATAGTTTGTACACACATTTAGATCGCCTTTTTATTTTTGAACACAGAACATAATACACGAAAATTTTAAACTTTGGACATGGATTCATTCACCTCGCCTGTCCATGGCAAATTTTATCCCATACTTTCTGAGTTTTATCTGGGCTGTAATATATAATACAAACTGAAGGCCGACATGAAAGACCATTTGATTATATGTGGTTCCCTCTCGATTTACTAGGATTTTATATTTTAGTAATAAATTTGAAAATATCGGCACACCGAGAATTCCCGAATAATACAAAATCACTTCACATCCCGGAATTTCTAACGCCACACATCAGGTGCTCTCCGTAAGCTTAAGCAAACCAAATGTTTGGGAAGATTTTTATTACGCCTAAAAGTGCGCAATGATGTTATTATGGAGACTATGGATCAATGCCAGCCCCATTTAGACAATTTTTCATTTATTTCCATACGCATCACTCATCAAGAGAACGCCAAAAAAAAAGCACAAAAGTTATTCATACAATTTATTTTTAGTCAGAGAGAAGAATAATCTAGAGAAAGAAACTTGCTCTCCTCAGATACTCCCCCAAGCTTAAACAAACTAAATTCCTCCAAAGTTTGATGAGATGATTTATATTACGCCTGAAAACATCCAATGACCTAGAGGCCACTGCCACTGATTTTGTATAGCTAATAATAATAAATAACATGGACTTAAATCAAAATAACATCAAACTCTATCAAGCAAGAAAAGTCTGTTTAAGCCTATTAGTCTAACATTTAATAAGTTGGAGCCAGAGCGAGTTCGTTTCTCTATGCTAATCTCCCCTACGTTTTTAATTCACGTCTTTTTCTTTGTGCACCGAACCAAATGTGAAATTTTCTATATTAACCAATTATCGGAACATTAATTCCGTTTCGGGCAACAGCAACGTCTCAATGCCAACTGCAATAATTCTATATTACCCTCAAATGTCAAAATTTTCCATTTGAAGTCAACATAGCAAAAGAAAAAGCAGGCGGAAAATATATACAAATGGAATTTTGTTTACAGAATTTGCAAGCATTCTGTATAAAGAAGAAAATGCCATATTACATCAATAATAGCCTTGAGAACAATATTACAAAATGCAATGACGGCGGAAATTTGCGCAATCGGAATTACGTTTGCGGAATTTGCATACATTTTATATGAAAGTATTTGAAAAATTTTCCAATTGCCAACTTCTTTTTATGTCAATCCCTCCAAAAGGAACGGCGACGTAAAGTTTTTGCAAACGGAAAAAGCAATGAACGGCTGGTTTTGGCCTCAAACGGAATTCTTTTTGCTCAATTTTGCCATCACTTATACACGGAAAAAGAAAAAGTGAATGTGAACCGAAAACATATGAAACTATTTTTATTTCTATTATTGAATTTCATTTTATCCAATTCGCCCCTTGTTGTCCAATCAGAAATGATGTATAAATGCCCAAATGTTCAAATCCTCATACCTCAAGCAATACCCAGGATATAAATTTTGTTTTGAAACAATGGAAAATATTAAGCATAAATGTCAAATTTTCCGTTTGTTCATTCCTTTTGCGCAAACAAAATTTCGCTTGCATTCTATATGGGAAAAGGAATTTTCACTTAAGATCAACACCAGTCGTGAAAAGGGATGAATACTCGTACATACCACCATGTTTAATTGATTTTGAATTCAAATTCTAATCGGAACTCTGTACCGGCAATTGTATTTTGTAAATGCACTCCAACTGGAAAATGCAACTTGGCATCATTTTTCTCATTGTGAATATTTATTTGTGTGAGTGAACTGTTTTATAACCCATTTGTTTGTACTCAGTGATGGAATTTGGACATTTTTCAAATTGTACCGAACTTATCATAAAAAGTGTACCGTGGACAAACGGTACCGATGTTATAGACATATAAATGAACTAGTTCACTCCGAATAAAAATCAAGTGGATAGTCGGTTACTGGTGGCGCTGAAATCATTTTTCGGATAAAATTTGCACTCACATTTGGAACGAAGTTTAAATGTAGTTATTGTCATTAGCACTGTTTTGTTTTAGATTATGTAACGTTTTTGTTTTCATTTTAACATATGGCGACATCAATGCTGCGAAGCTTATTAACTGTTCTTTTGCTTTGTTTACGGTGCCACATAAACAAGAACTTTTCTCCGGTTCATCATGTTCTGATTGTATGAATTTCATATACAACTATCTAAATACTGTAAGTTAACACAGCGGCAAAGGTTGAAAATTTCAAAAGTGGCAGTGCAGAAGAGTAAAAAAACCAACATAGTTTGTTGTAATTCGTGCAACGAGCACAAGTCGTGTGTAGGAAGTGCTGTTACTACAATCAAGGTTTTCCAAAATAAATTCGTCAAGGCGCATTAATGTGAGGTAGTATTATCAGAAAAATGGTTCTGTGTTTAAGACTATTGATTTATAAGGGGGGCGATATATTAACAAATTATTCTGACAGATTTATCATTATTTCAGAAAATTGGCAAATATCTAGAATGAAAAATTAATGGGGTTAAATCTATCGGATCAATCTGTTAGTATAGTAAATTGACAGAATATGTTCTTTAATATAAAATTAAATAGACTTTTCACAAATACTCCAGTTTTTTTCGTATTTGCTCTTGTTGAGAAACCATAATATAAATTTGGCTGTCAATAATTAAATGTGTGGACATAACAGACTTTCGTTATTCAGGCCCCCTTCGACCGAAGAGTTTTCCCGTTAAAATAAAATGTATTACATTTTCATTGAATAAATGTGACCAATTTTGATGTTGTTTACTTTTGCACTAACATATTAGTTTGACAGATTTAACCCTATTTGTGTATAATTTTGTTAAATTTGTAGCTGATACACACTTTCAAAATCGACCTTTTGTATTTAATTTAATTTAATGTTACCAGAAAATATGATTTAAAATGACAGTCCACTTCACTTACTAGAATTTTTCATTTTATATATTTTTCGTCCTAATATACGGAATTATAACTTTAATTGGAATTTACAAAATTTTGCAAAATTTCTGTTTGCGTATTTTACTGGATATTTCACTCTTTGAAGAGAGAAAATTTCTTCTATTGGGAAATTGGGAAAGCAAGTATACAGACTTACATTTACGCAAATCTCTGAAGATCCTTATAAGATGACAATTATGGCACAAAATCGATATCTCAGTTTATATTTACTGGGTTTTTTGCAATTCTACTCTCAACCCTATAGTAATTGTACCAGATGTGGTAAAATTATTCCAAGTTTTCCGTCTCTGATATCAGCTGTTAGATACACCAAAAACTGTGAAAGAGCGTAAAGAAATATTGAAACAAGTTTGAAGAGTTTTTTCGCAATAAATTTCGGAATTTTTGTAAACTTTACATTATGGAACAAAATTCAAATAAATAAAGTTAATATAACGAACCAAAAGCAAGTCATTAAACTAAAAAGGTAGCTGAATGGAAGCAAAAGGGAAATTATAGAAAAAATTGCATACATTTTTTTCATAATGAAAACAAAGAAGAACAAGAAATAACGTAAATTTGTGCAATTTTGTTGTAGTAGCGTACGAGAGGAACAACAACAACACCGCCTTAAAGCGATTCAGCGAGCGTAATAGTGTGTATGAGCTTGAGTGAGTGTGTGCGTGTGTATAAAACATAGTAGAGTAAATTTAGAGAAGAATAGTAGAGGAACAAGAAAAAACGAACAAAAAACGGCAAATAAACCAAGGGATAGCGAATAATTATGAATGAACTTCGGGAGGAAATATAAAAAGGAAGAAAATCCTTGTGGGTTTGCGGATGTATTTTAAAAGGAAGAGAAAGCAAAGAAGTGAAACAAAAAAAATATTGTACAAAAAAGTTCTGAGGTATCAAAGAGAAACCGGTTCCGGCTTTCCAATTGTAACAGTAGTCCACCGAAACGGACAGACCGACAGCGATTGCAAATGTGTGAGTTGTGCATGTAAATGAGTGTGTGCCTGCGTCTGAAGTGCGTACGTTTGAATATTGATGGCGCTGGAGCTGAAGGAGGAGTCTGCATAGTGGGGGTGTTGCTATTTTTGCAAATGTGTAAAAATTTAGACAGTTATTGTGTTCTATAAGAAGCCTAATAAAGTGTACGGTATTAACAACATACCCTTTTGTTGCAGTTGGAGAAGTGCTACCAATATGATGATCCTTTCTATGTAAAATATCGTGATATCCCTCTCTATTGAACGCTTTTGTCAAAGCACCACATCATGTTGGTTGCCACCCCAGGTCAAACTACAGCCTATGCCCTACACAACAATAACAGTGGCAACACCACGTCCACTGCCAACATCCCAGCTGCATCGGCCGTGTCATCTACGGCCACCTCCTCATCATGCTCTGCAGTGACAGCAACTAAGAAGCAAACTGCGCTTAATAACTCATCCTCAACGGGAATGCCAAAAACTGTAAACAACAATAGTCACATCAACAATAACACATCTGCTACCACCACTACAGCCACAATAAACCAATCATCTGTCAACCATCACAGCAATTTCAATTTTCATGCGCCGCCCAACAAAAAGGATCTTAACAATATACCTAGAAACTCCTCGATTACTGCATCTTCCAAAGATACACACAGTCAATCACAGCATTCCTTTAAAAATTCCAATATGACCCGACCACCGTCATTCCTTACCGCTCTTAAGGACACCGTGCAAAAGGCGTTAGTAACCACCGCGTCTTCGCTGCCAAAAAATGGTAGCAATCAAAACACTACAGCGACAGCATTAAATACTTCCAACACCACCACCATTATCACCAACAATACCTCGACCAAACCCATCATTGCTTCAGCGTCATCATCGTCGTCGTCGTCTGTGGCTACCACCAAGAATTCCTCGAATACGATCATTACAACCGCCGCCTCATCATCATCATCGACATCGTCAGCATCTACAATCTTACCTTCAACAGTGGCCCGCAAGAAATTTACTCAGGCGATCGCCACTCAACCTAAATTACACACTATACCACCTACCATATTGCATCGTTATCCAGAGGAGAGGCAAAAATCCAGCAGTACTGATAGTCTTCAAAAGGAAATGTGCCATTTTAAGCCAATACGTACCGCTCCCACAACGCCGTGGAAAAGGTAAGCGAGTGGGGCAATAACAGACGTTTCAAAAAATTTAGAAGGAATGAAATAAAAGCTTATTATTTTTTTTAATATTTCGTTGCAATTAAACTTTATAAACGTATTTATTATTCATTTATTTAATTATTTTAAATAAATAGTATTTACTTTCCATTACAATACAGATCACAATTTGAAGTTACAACATTGACACTTATTGTTACAATTATTTTTTTAAAATGAAATTGTAAATTATTTCGCCCGATATTTTACTTTCCGGTGCTTTTAGTAATCGAACACTGAATCCGAAGTATCGGATTCTGAAAATTGTTCAGAAGATAATTTCAAAAGGCATGGCGAAATTGTTTGGAACAACTGCCGCCAATTATTTCTCTATTATTTATATTATTTATTTCTTTGGGCGAATATGAAGCAGTTGTATTTTTAAAAATTTGAATTAAATCTATTATCGGACCGTCACAATTTTGTGTCACCGCATTTGTATTTGTATTATTTGTATTATGTATTATCAATTTTTATTTGCTCATACAATCAGGGGCGCGTAAAAAATTTTAAATAATTTTCAGTGGATATCGATACATTTTTACTTGATACTTTACGGCTCAATATTTTTGCCTATCGAATGTTTGGCCTCACCTTCGGAATTGTTTGGAACAAAATTTCAAAAGACGTCGGTAGCCGGATGCCAGATGTTATAAGAGAGAAACAGACTGATAAGAGGCAGGCACACTTAACAAATTATTGTATTTGACCGATTTTCCGTTGACATATTGCTTGTAGTACAAATATACCACAGATTTCATATAGTAATATAATTTTTGTATATTATTTCTTATTGATTAGAATATTGCGGTCTTCACTAAATTTGAGTGTGAAAAAAGACAGCTGAAAGCAAATGATAACATTATTTATTTACTTGACAAATTGAAATTTGTTGCTTTCTTTGCTCATATATCCGTATCTTATTTCAATACCTTGCTGGTGTGGATAATTCTGTTTATTGAATTGAAATTCGTTTTGTCTAAACTTGTTGTGTATTACCTCTTGTATTACTGCCCTATGCATGTGTTGCGCCAACTGTAAAAATATCTGTACCCAACAATCACCACAACCTGAAATCCGTTTCGAAGCAGTATTTCCATGTCTCGAATGTTTTCTTCGAATAGCATTGCATTAGCCACAAATATCAAATTTACCTTTTGCGCTTTCCGTTTGGGGCAATGTTGCGGAATGGAATGATGCCAGAAAATGTGTGAAAAAAATTTGCTTGAATTTCATATATGTAGTAGAATTTCGTTTGAGATCAATATCAACCATTAAAAAGAGAACAATATCGTCACGTTTCCATCAATATCGAGACGTTATGCGCAATTTAACAGATGCATTTATGGCAACATATGTAAATTAACTCACATGAAATCATAACTTCTTTAATTATGAAATGATCTTATTTATATTATTTCCATAATGTACCGGACTTTTTCATTTCCAGGACTCCTTTGTAAATTTCGAATACATTGTATTCTTCGATTTTTAATACCAAATTTTATAGAAAATTTGTTGACATTCTATGTGTTCTCAAGAATTGAGGCATAAGATTTCTAAACATAGCGATAAAATGTCATCACGAGTCGTCGTCGTGCTTTTTCCGATCATTGGCTGGAAATTATACAAAAGGGTCTTCACAGAAGCTTTTTTATACTGAAAACAGTATTTGTATGCACTTCTCGTAAAGAAAAGATTCTTCACAGAACTTTTTTTATGCCAAAAGATAAAAAAAAGTTTTTGTATGCACTTTTTATAGGAAAGAGTAACTACAAAAAGACTTCATGAAAACATCGTTAGAGACACTCTTCATATAAGGAATGTCTCACAGTCATTTTGCATATTGAAAAGTGTTTTCATAGACGAATTTCGCATAGGAAAGTTTCTTTATAGCCACTTTAATGTATAAGTGTTTCTTCATACACATTTCATATAGCGAAAGTTTTTCTATAGACACTTCATACAGAGTTGGCATCTCCGCATGTGTCACTTTGCTTGTACCAAATGAAATCAACAGATTCTTTTAAGACAGAAAAGCGTTTTCATGTTAGGGAATACAACTTCACAGATATTTTCATTTCTTTTTCGATCTAAAATGGTCAGTACTTGTATTTTCATTTTAAATTCATCCACTTTATTTGTAAATAAATGCCAACATTTTCTCTTTGGTAAATGATTTAAAATAACCTGTATCACTCTTCATAAAATATTAAAATAACTGAAAAATACTTCAATACAATTCGAAACATTTGAAACTAATATAATATGAGGTGTGGTAAGAATAAGTCCATTATTTTTGCATGACGTAGGTTTTATTTGCCATGGTTAGAATGCTCAAGTTTAGGTCCAATATGCATCACTTTTTTGATAAATTATTGCCATTTTGAACGTAATTCCATTATGTCTATCTCATAGAAACTTTCGTTCCTATTTGCAAAAAACAGGAGCAATCGATTTTCACAAGCTTTTCTTAAATCGCATTTTTTAGCGCCACAGTCATTCATAGGTAGGAACAGGTGGTAGTCGCTTGGTGCCAGGTCCGGATTATAAAGTGGATCCATAAGAACTTCCCAACCAAGCTTCTTTGTGGGGCATATGTAATTATTGTATTATTATTATATGTATTGGAATTAAGAGTTAAGCTGTAAGGCAGCAGCTTATAATAGGATATTCCCTGCTAAACTTACCAAACACACAGCAAAGTCCTCCTGGCATGGCAACCGTTTTCGATTGACTTTGCCCTCATCATCCCATTTGCCAATGACGTTTTTTTTTTCATTAACTCGTGCAGCACCAACATATCGAGTTCCTTCTAATATTCAAGCGGTTCCAAACATTTTTATAGTATAATGTTTATCTCCTGAGCAATCAAAATAATGCATACATTACGGTCTGACTTATCGATTTCCATAATTTTATCGACATTAGTGTAATGCATTTTTGACATCAAAATTACCGGAACAGAATCGACGAAACCAAAATTGCGCGTGACTGGCTATTACAGTATCAGGACCACGAACACCATTCACAGTTGAAGTCGTCTGCCTTTCGGTTTCGCCTTCATCGGAAGAAAACTGCAAAATATGGCTTGTTTTCTCTTTGCTGTTGTCCATCTTTGACACTCGTGCTATTTTTTATCTTTCTAACGCACTCGCTCACCTGTTGGTAAAAATAATGGATTTACTTTTGAAATACTTTATATCTGAAAATTTCTAAAAATGAGTAAACATTTTTGAACTACAGCGCCATCTAATGCCACCCGATCGCTCTTATACAATGCAAGGTAAAGGTTATTAAAGCCACCTACAGGTAAAAAAATGTATTTATCTTTTTTTTTTTTTTCCTTATTCAAATCAAGTTTCCCAACACAAATATATTTGGCTTGCATTAAGTGAGTTTCAGTAGCCTATTCCACATTATAAACTCATTATCGTTATAGTTTAACAAATTTGTTGAGTTCAAATATTGTTTATCCGGATAATGATATCAAACATTTGCTGGAATGAGGTTTGCGCTAAAATACAGGGAAACTTGAGAAAAAAAACAAATCCCCGCAATTATTCTACAAGACAATAAAAAAATTTGCTGTAAAAATGATTTTTCTTGATTCCAAAAAATGAAGAAGTGTTATATTCAGTAGCGATATTAACAACATATTATATTAACTGATATTTTTATGAAAGGGATTAAATAATTTATTTAATATATTTTCTACTTATGATAAAACCAAAGTTTAAAACAAAAGTTAATTACTCTGTTAAGCCAGAAATACGTTTAATTATGTGAATTTTATCGTTTTGTTTTTAATGCGTTCATATGTATGCAGAAATGTTATTTTATTCAAAAAACAAAAGATTATTTCATTTAAATTTTTCACTCTAGAGGTTTTACGAGATCTTGCTTCAAATTGTTCGCCTCTCTTTTAGGTTATGCGGTTTTTCAGATTTTAGAACGCATTAACCTCTTTTATGTGGAAATGGCACTGTTTATATGAAATAAAAAAGAGCTGATTATAATAATTTTCCAACAAATTTAGACTGTATTTCTTCAAGACATTTTTTCCGATATTCTAATATGTTTTTTTTTTTAACATTCGCTTTATTTCAGTGGTAGCAAATCACGTGGCAGTTCACTACGATTTCCCAAAGCAAATCTTGCCACAACTAAAACTGAATTTATTTTAAAATCAAACTGTGATGTTAACAATAGGAAGAAGAAACAACAAATGAAAGTAAAACAGAATGACCAAGAAATATCATCAGGCGGGAAAGCAGAGGAGGGAGGTGATGGTGATGACAATGATGAACAGGAGAATAGAGAATATTATGAGATATATAAACCGAAGCCAAGGTAGGTAAATATTAAGCTATCATTTTATGCTACTTGCTGGTGTTTTAAAAATATGTATTCCAAAAGCATTCGCTGATAAAAAAAAAAAAAAAAACTGAAGTAAAAAAATATTTTCATTGACTGTAAATTTCTTTTTGCTCAAAAACGTATTGAGCTTTTCTGTTTATGTCAACAACTAACGCGTGTTTAATATTACAAAAATTCACGTCATCAATCTTGTTAATTCTGAGATATAATTTGTATTAAATAACCTATAATTGTTACTATTTTAGCTCGTTATATTCTTCCACAAGTTTGGCAACACCAAATCATCAGTCGGCTTTTGTTTGTTTAGTTGCCAATATAATGAATATCCAGTCGGCAAAATCGGTAGCAGCGCCATCATCGAAAGGAGACGGCGACGGTATGGGTTTACAAAAGTCCAAGAGCACACGGGCTGTCGGGCGAACTAAGGAAATTGGTGCTTCAACAAAAGCAGCTGCAACTACAGTAGCAGTTAAAGAACTTTTTGTACGTCATAAAAAATTCAAGTCGCCGTTACCTCCTCCTCCAATTACGGCAAGAAAGGCTGATCTCGGCATCAGTGTAACTCGTAGTCAGCGATTCGTGGGCAAATCCACGTCTGTATTTTCTGAAGAGTCGCAGAAGTCTGCAAAGAGCAATAAATTACCAACGAAGGTAACAAGAACAAAATCTCGCAGAAAACTTAAAGGTGCCAAATCGAATACGATGGAAAACGTGCAATTGGTGAAAGCATCTCAGACAACCTCAACAGATAATGCCGATCATACAGCTGCCGGGAAAAGCCATGTAAAATCAACAGTTCAACGTAACTCACGTAAACGCAAAGTTACACCAGAAGTTAGTGGGCCAGGAAGAGGGCCTACAACGAGCGCACTATCCAAAGTACCAGCAGCTATTTCCTCTTTGGGAACTTCTACAGCGAGTGCACGAAAAATTGCACGGTTATCGGTCGAATCATACAGCAATCATATTCTATTCAAGCATCCAGAGCTACATTTAAGCACAGCCAGGCCACAAGATCCCAGTCAGCGAAATGTAGGTAATTTCTCTCCTCCTATGACAAGATCACGGCTGAAGCAATGGTTAAATCAGCATCATTTCCAAGAAGGATCAGCAACATCATCAGTAATAGATGCTAAGAAGCGTAAAGGTTAATTAAATAACAATATGAGAATACTTTAAACTAATACCTAATATTCTCCTCTCTCCTATAATACTTCATTTGCCAGATTTAGCAAAGACAAGGAAATCTGATATGTCTACTTTATAAAAAATCTTTGTAAATGGAGCGAAATTATATGACAATGTTAAAGCTGCTTCTAGTTTCCCATGAAATTTCTCTCTTATCCTACAATCAATTTGTAGCAAATTTCCATATAAACCAAAATTAATTTCAACCAATTGTGACACATTCTGTTGTTCTCATTAAGCTAATACACAGGTTATTGCATACATTTATACAATCTACATATTAGACTAGTTCCATTTTTGTTCAAAAACCGTCAGATATTACGTTGCAGATTGCTATTGGACCAGCCAATATTGCGTCATGACTTCTTTCATCTAACATATCTCTAGAACCAAAAATAGTGTATACAAGAAGATAATCATAATTATATTTAGCTACGACATTGAGCGTTTAGTCTTACATGGATTTTCTTACACTTTTTAACAGAGTGTTTTTAACTTCAATGATATGGACAAATTTTGGTAATTGACTGAACGCCGTTAAAAGAGATATTAGACAAATCGGTCTTTCAAGGGAACCTTTAGTTGAAATACCTTAAACAAACAACATTTGCGATCCTCTTGCCCTTAAAATTTAAAACTTTTCTCACTATTTTCTATCGAATAGAGTTGTTTAAGTAAAATTTTCATAGGAAAAGCTACATTGCATAATCTCTGTTAGGGCATAAGCACATAAAAGTTTCATGTTTACATTACTCTATAAGAGTGTTGTATATTCATTCCATGCCATTTGCTGATAACATTTTCACGGTCAAGTAAATCCGTATTATAATTATGTGTTGGCCGACTAATTAAAAAAAATTACTAATTAGACAAAAGCAGTAGTGGTGATTATCATCAGTTTGCTTGTTAGGTTTTAGATCGCATATTTTAACTCAGTACATTTTCTACCTGTGCCTTTTGTGGAGCTCTAACATGTTCTAGAGAATCAGCTATAGCACCGTAATTTAATAATTTAGAATTTTTTGGCTATAGGAAGAACATTCCATATAATATGAAGATAATGCCATCATCTGATTGCAGAGTAGAGCAGAGTTAGAATACGTCACAAAAATGTTTTTATAATAGTTTCATTGTCTAGAAATATGTTTCGATATCAAAAGCAAAAGAATTCCTTCTAGGATGCATTATTTTAAAACCAATTCGCAAAATTTTGTTGGGATATATTTTCAAAAATACTAATTCTTTGTAAAGGTAAAATGTATTTTAGAACTAAACTGTATATGGCTCTGTTTAAATCGAATTCGAAAAAAAAACAGTAACGCCATGATACGAGTATATATATCCAATCCAACTTATTTCTATCTATGCCCAACGGCATTCTATCTATGGGTCAACACCAATGATTTTTGTTTAAAACTTTCACCTAAAATATCCATTTCATAAAGTCACAGTTCTATAGAACTAGTTATGGAAGCACTTATTTCATAACAGTGCTAAGAACCAAATGGACCACAAGTTCGAGGTATATGAGAAGAATTATATAATATTTTCTTGGAATCCAAGATAAGCCAATAGTTGTTCTAATGTTTGCATAGTTTAAAACATGTGTTAAATACTTTTCATACAAAAGCTGCTGCATTTCCAAGAACTTGTCATATACCACCAGTGCCGAAAGAACGATACTACAAATAAAAACTATTTCTAGTAAAGAAATATTTCTAGAACGCGTTATTTTAGAACCAGCTCCTAAAATGTTAGTGGGCAGTTTTAGCACATGAAACAAACTTCTCGTCATTTCTTTTCTTTAATCTTTTTCCTGGTAATTTAGCTTGCAATCCTTTCTTATACTTTTAATAAATTACAAGCCAGCGACCCAAAACTATAACATTCTTCAAATAATTCCCAAAATCAAACACGAAGGGAAAACATAGTCACTCCAATGGGGAGGGGGTAGCATAGATTTCAATGAACATAAATAGGATCATAAAAATCTGGCATTATATTATATACAAAACCAAAATTGAACATAGAACAACAAAACTTTTTGGCACTATACAAGATTGAGATCTCATATTTTAAGGATAACATTTGTGATTTGTGTGTGTATATTGATGCAATTTTACCGAAGCTATTGCTGTTATCCTTTGAATGTAGACAAAAAAAAAATCTCGGCATTTAAAATATTCAAATTACAAATAAAAGCAGTAGTCCTTAGACAACTTTCACTTTCTTCGATATAATACAAATGGAATTCAAAAGAAATTATATTTTAAATTTAGTAGAAATTAAATTTAAAACACACTCAAATCTAAGACAGAAATAAGTATTAAAAAAACATTTTTAAATTAAAGAAATTGAAGGAAGAAAACAAAATGAAAATGAAAAAAACTCAATTACTCTTAAGATATTTTTGAATAACAAAACCAGCAAGAACATGCAACTAAAACATTTGTAGTGAAAACCAAGTTTATACAAGTGAATTGCAGAAGAAAAGCTGATTTCAACTTGCGTAATAAAGAAAAAAATCAATACTTTTGTCTTAACTAAAAGTAAAGAAAACGCGCAGATTAAGAAAATAAACAAATAATGTCGTCATTACATAAATAAATAATAATAATAATACAATGCAACATTATGATTGTATGATATGATATTTTTCCTATAATTTATTTAAAACAAAATAAATAAGTTCTCTTTTTTTACTCTAAGTATAATGTACGTATTTGTGTTAATTTAAAAGCAAACAAAAACAAAACTGTGTGTTGTGATATATACGATGATGAAAATATTTTTATTTTATTTTATTTTATTTCTTTTTTTTGTTTTTGTTTTATTTCATAACAATTTGTAAAACAAAATAAATGAAATCATTTAATTTTTAGTTGAAACCCTTTTTTTTCAAATATATTACAGTGATTTTTTTACGTTGCTAAAATCTAGAATTTGTATTTATTTTTTTTAAGTATATACACGTATGTATAAGTTTAAGTATGTCATCGAAAATTAACATAGTTTTTTTTCAAGGCATTTCAGTTTAATTTATTCCAAATTCTTTATTAGGTAAACGATGCAACTAATTGCTAAGTAAAATATAATAATTATGACTCACATGAAGAAGATAAAACAACAATATATATATATGTATTTATATATACATATATGTATACGTATATATATATATATGTATATATATATATACATACATTTAAATATCAAAGGCAAATTATAAAAGTCAAGTTATGTGAAGGAAAATCTCAAAACAAAAAACACAAATTACACAAATAATTGCAATTTGAATTAAATATATACATATATATAAACTGAAGAGCCACTAATTATTAATAAAAATGAGAATATGGAAAACTAAATACGTTGTTTTACTTTTTTTTTGATGTATACAAAGTTATGAATATTGGAATAAGTAGCACACAAAATCAAAAAATCCATATTGAAAAACTGCATAGATTAATTTTAAAATATTCAAAAAATACCCAATTTTGTACTTCGTGAAGTTCATTTTTTGTCTGCACGGGAGATAATTAGTTGTCTTTTCAAAAATGTGAAGTGGTCTTCACTGTCACAGCGGTTACATTAATCCTCCAGCCCTGGAATACGAATAATAATTGTAAGATAAAAAAGGAAAGATGACCTTTATTCAGTAATATTCGTTACTCGTTAAAATCTGTTTGTGATGTTATCTATGACATAGTTAAAGGCTCAAACAAATCTTAAAGGAGAGAATATGTTTGCCATCGCATAAGCTCAAGGGAGCAATAGAACCACATTCTGGCTTGTCGATAGTGGATGTAAACCAGCCTACATAGTCGAAAAAGAAGCAAAATCTTCCAACTTCCAGAACATTTTGAGGTAAGGAATTTTATATATATACGGTACGGTGGATGGTATCAACTCCACTTTGGATTAAATTTGTAAAACCTGATCTAAGCCCAACGGGACGGTCCTCTTACGTACAAAATGGTCAGCCTTGGTACTGGATAAAATTCAGCTCTCCCGAAAACATTAACATCATCCAAGCGTCTAAGTAGAATGATTGTGTTGAAGACAAAACGGCTTAGTAAGATCTTTACATATCTTCACTGAAATCTTCCTTTCGAGACCCATTCATTTCATAACCCAAAGGTATATCAACTTCGCAGGGGCACCGGATTCTAACATGGCTTCAAACAAATTTTTCGGAGTCAGTTTGTCAAAGGTAGCTTTGTAACCGATTATATCGTGCATGAGTATAATATCAGTTTTCGTTTTGCCCGTTATACAACATAACTGTCATATTTGACGATCTTTTGCCGTTTTAGCGATTTTACTACCCGATTATCTATTTTGCCTATGGGTGGCGCACGAATCGTGCTACTGTCAACTGTCATGGGGGACCGGTATTTAAAGATATTAAAGCAGTTTTTTTTATCCAGAACTGCGCTGAAGACGTATCCGTTTCAACAGCATTTGGTTTCAGCAAAATGGAGCAACTGCACACATAGTCATACCGATTGTGACGGAGCTCCAACGAAAATTCCGAAAAAAGAAAATTAATATCCAAAAAATCCACTAAGAATTTTTGTAACGGAACTTGTTTCTGTAATATATTAGCTGAAAACTAATACAGTTATTTATGAGCAATTCTCATATTTTACTTATTTTCTGATCAAATATTATCGTTGGGCATAATGCCCTATATACAGTGTTGCGCAAAACAAAAACAACAAAATGTACTCCAGACTATAAATAGATAATTTTCATAAAAACAAAACATTTAAAACAAAGCTTACCATTTATTTTCACAGAGGTATTATTAAGCTATAAAACCAATACACTACAACAACAACAATTGCCTGAAAAAATGTACAGCAGAGTCGGAATTCACTTGCGCAAAACAATATCAACAAAATCAATATTTTGTGTATCCGCCCTCGTTTTTAATAACATCTTCGCACCTTTTTGGCATCGAGGCAACTAATGAATAAAATCAATCCTCCGGAAGGGTTTTCCACTCAGTTTTCAACATGTTGAATAGCTCCTCTTTGTTGGAAAACCGATGTCCTGACATTCTCTTTTTAAGGATGCCAAAAAGGTTTTCAATAGGATTCAAATCAGGTGATTGTGCCGGCCAATCAAGAGTTTGAATCCTATTGTTTGTTAGCCACTCTTTTGTCACTTTCGATGTGCGTTTCGGATCGTCATCATGTTGAAACACCCATCGAAGTGGCATATTCCACTCTGCATGGGGTAGCATTTGGTGTTGTAGTATGGCTCGATATCCCTCACCGTTCAATATTCCATCTATTTTATGAAATGGACCAGGTCCTTGAGCCGAAAAGCATGTCCACACCATTATATTTCCACCACCATGCTTTGCAGTGACGAGGATGTTCTTGGTTTTAACACGTTGTCCTCTGTGTCGCCTGACGGTCTGCATTCCTTCCAATTGAATTAGATTAAATTTAGATTCATCGCTAAACAGTACTGTCTTCCACTTATTTACTGAATAATTGCGATGTCTTTTTGCAAATTTTAACCTTTTCCAAAGAAATAATAGTAATATTAATACAGCATTACACTAAAAATAAAAACTCACCTATTTTTTATACGCCTTATTGTCAGCAATGGTTTTTTGGCTGGTGTGTAACTTTTTAAATTGTTTTCTACAGTCCGTCTTCGTACTGTACTGTGATGAATATTCAGTTTTAAAGATGTTACATTATTTTTGACGAAATAAATGTTTCTTTATCATCTTAACAATTTCACGGTCTGTCCGAGTTGAAGTTTTTCGAGGTCTTCCACCTAAATGTTTGGTTTTTATTTCTCCTGTCTGTCGATACTTCTTTATCAACCGGCAAATGCAGGATCTATTAATTTTAAATTTGTTGCTATCTCTGCTTGCTTCATACCACCTAAAAAGTCATTAATTATTTCACTTTTTAATTTGTCTCCAAACTTTTCCCTCGTTAACGTCGTTAACATGCAAAGATCGTTGACAAACTGAATCAAATATTGCACAAATTGAAAGTATTTTACGGCAGCTTCTCAAAAACATTGTAAAAGTACCGCTAGATCGCATTCTTTTTGAACCTATTCTCTTCATTCTCTACTTTGTTGCTATTGTTTTGCGCAAGTGAATTCCGACTCTGCTGTACATTTTTTCATATTTCTTTTAAACGCAATTGTTGTTGTTGTTGTAATGTATTGGTTTTATAGCTTAATAATACCTGTGTTAAAATAAATGGTAAGCTTTGTTTTAAATATTTAGTTTTTATGAAAATTATATATTTATAGTCTGGAGTACATTTTGTTGCTATTGTTTTGCGCAACACTGTATATATACATGATACGATATATATGATATTGTAAATTGTATATATATATATATATATATATATATATATATATATATAATATATATAATAAAAATTGATATGCATCAGTTCAAATTATTTAAATTTGTATAGCTTGTTTTGTTTTTTTTTTTTTTGCGAAAACTTTTTCCAGGTTTTTTTCCAGGTTCAAGTTCTGGCAATATTATCGCCATATAAATAAATATGTGTTAATATTAATCCGCAACTTCAGAAGATCCTAATACAGTGTTTCGCACCAATTGTGCTGCAATTAGAAATTCAAATTTTTTTTTTATCAATGTATTTTATCTGTATTTGGGTAAAAAAAATGCCTCAACATGTTTAAATGACGCTTCCATTGGTCCCCATTTTGTGTTTGAAGCACGATTAGTGCTTAAATATCAAATATAATAAAAAAAAAAAAAACGAAATATTTCTAACAGAAACTTACAATATTACAATAACCCAAGTATTTTGTTTATTTATTCGCAAATATTTTTTGTTCTGAATGAAATCGGGCAAATCTTTTATAATCAGACATTTCTGGGCAATCATCAATCAGAATAATAGTTTTCCTTAAACTAGGATAAAGTTTGTACTTGAATTTAAGGTAAAGGCTAATAACAATCACACCATTTCGTTTCGTTTTGTTTATTTAACAATCTCGTAATTTAAAGCCTTTTGACCAATATTAAGCGAATTACAAAATGCATAGAATAACTACGAGTACTACTGCAATTTTATTAATTCCATTTATTCTTCTTCAATCATTATCATTTGCTGTGGCAACACATCCCATAAATCTTTCAATTTATAACCGTCTCGTATGCGCTCCATGGCGAAACCCAATTCCTTGCAATAAACCGGTTCGCGTGGTGGTTTCTCTTCGCCTACCATCAAACTGCCTTCAGCCAAATAAGTATTCAATTTTGAATTAATTTCTCGTTCTTGACGTTCATCAATTTCTTGATAATCTTCAATTTTGAATTCTTTTCGTTGACTGGCATCTCCGGTTATTCGGTTGCGCGAATCGGGCGATTCGTATACAATGCCAAAATTAGGATTTTCCGTGTAAACGGAATGCAGAGACATTAACTCCTTGAAGATCTCTGTTAAACGTTCAGCTGGATCTATGCGAAAGCCTAAAACATAGCCACCACCTGTTTCAGCTGTTTGTATAACCAAGGCGGGACCGTATTTAGATTCTCTTAAGCGAATCTAAAACAAAAATAAAAAAATACGCTTTTAAGGGTTATAGTATGAATCGGAATTTAATGAATATCTCACATTGGCTATTTGCATATAAGGCAAACTTATATTGAATGTTTCATTGGCGTCAGCATACCATACTATGCGTATGTTAGTCACTACAAAACAGCCTAAGTTGCCCTGATCACTGGATAAATTCCAGACACCGTTAACTTTGTTGATAACCTGTTCCTGGGGTAGTATAATCAATTGACCCGACTGTAAAATGGCGCCACGCAACTTTAAATCTCGATATAAATAAGTACGTTGATATAAACTGAAATCAAAGAAATGGAAATAACCGAATAATTAGGCACAACATATTTACGAAATTCCATAGAAGTAATAAAGTGCAACATTTCCTGTAGTTAAACTTTATACAGACAGACGGCGCTCGATTAAAAACCTATTAAAAACGCTGTAATTTTGTCAGTTTTCCATGTTTTAAGATATTTAGGGCTTCTAAAAAAAGTTATGATTGTTGCTATTTAAACTCTTGTTTCTAAACTCTTTCAGCATTATTTTTAATAGATCAGCAGCACTGTTGAAATTTGTTTTATCAATTCGTCTCCTTGCTCTCTGCCATATTTAACAAAGTTGTCTCTTTTAATTTTAATGAGCTGTTTAATTTTAATAAAAGGTGATTTTTAATCGTAGTTTTTTTTTTAAATCGAATAAAACACTCAAATTTGCTTCATATATTAAAATTTTTTATTGGAATCGATAAATTGGTCTTTGCCATTTAATTTTTAAAGATAATTTCTTGTAAATGTTGTCCGCGGTTCCGTCTCAAAATGTGCGTCGTCACTTTTTCGAGCATTTCGGTCTGTATTCCACGAATAACGCGTGTTATGTTATCCTGTAAGGCTTCAATAGTGTTCGGCTTGTCCACATAGACTAACGACTTGACATAACCCCACCAGAAATAATCAAGAGGCGTTAAATCGCAAGATTTTGGGGGCCAGCTCACAGGACCAAATCGAGAGATAAGCTGCTCACCAAATTTATCTCTCAACATATCCATTGTTTCACAAGCAGTGTGGCATGTTGCACCGTCCTGATGATGGGTAAAAAAAATTGCTTGCGGTTGAGTAACACATGCCAAATCGCTGAGAACGGCGACGAATTGATATTTCACGATCGTCATTAACACTGGTCGCTACGGCTGCAATATTTTCTTCGGTACGCACTCTACGCATGCAAGTCGATGGTTTTATGTCCAACAAAATAAATTTGTTGCGAAATTTGGAGATAACAGCAGGTCGATTATGACGACCATAAAATGGTCGTATCAATCGTAGGCACATTTGTCACAGAGCACGAATTTTGATAATAAATTTAAACGATTTGCAATCGTTGATTGTTTGTTAGTCTTTCCATGATGAAATGGCAGAGTATACTGTATACTTTTCATTTTGGCAGATGACGTTTGGACGCCATTACCAACCAGTGCTGCCAACCTGAAAAACTTAAATCTTAAAATCTTAAAAATCACCCTATATAATATGTTTGATAATACATTTGTAACATTGTCAAGTTACAAATATATTACGGAATATATTGCAATTTAAAAATTTTGCGTTGTTCCGACTGCAGTGTTGGAAATTAACAAAAAAAGGTTTAAAAAAACATAGTACGTAGCTTAAGTGACAATTTGTTATCGTAATATGTCCTTAAATATAGTACAATTCATAGAAAATCATTTCCATGCGAAAAGTTAAAATACAGTTGAACTTCTTTAACTCGAATCACCATTATCCTAAAATAAAATTCGACTTATGGAGAATTCGAGGAGATTTCGAGTTATGGAATTGCATACATATACTGTACATTTGTTAATTTTTAGTGTTTAATGTTCTAATTTGTGTTGGTTAAAAAAAGAGAATTGTTTTGTTTTTTTTGTTGTTTATTGTCACTTATTTTTTGTTCACTTGTTGTTGTTTTTTGTCTAAGACCACGGAGGACAAAGCTGCGCACGCATTCACGACCAAAACTAGACTAAAATATTGAACTTTTCGCACATTACTTTTTGCTGCACATCGAGATTTTGCAGGTTGAAAAGGAATGTGTGAAGAAAATGACAATAGCAGCAAACAGTTAGGAATGCAACTGAGCGACGCATGTGTGTGTGTACTTAAGTACATACGGCTCGCTATTTACATGAATGCTCCAATTTCTAGCATTCATAGTGATGTTGGATTAATAGAGCACATCTCTGAACATTTAGTCTTAAGAAAACACACGCCCTGCATTAAAATTCAATCAGTTTTATTTTAGACATACATACATACATACACAGATATATTTATTTAAAATATGCTGTTATTTTTTGCTGAATGGGTTCTTTTTTTGTCGTGAGTATGTAGTAACCCTATTTTATTTAGCGCTTTATAGTGCTCATCGTTTGTATTTTCATTTGTTTGTAAATACAAGTATAAATTGTTTAAGGAATCCTCCACAGTTTTTCTGGATGGTTTTCTAATAACTTCTTCCCCTGAACCCTCCTCATCACTATCTGATAAGCTTTCAGTATGAGTTATTAAATGGTTAGAGCACTGTTGGACCATATCGTCATCTGTAGAATAACTTGATATACCTATAACAACATCATCATCAACTTCAATGTAATCGAGAGGAGTCCCATTGGAAGTTATATGATTCAAACTTAGCCAGGCTTCATAGTTCGCTTCCACAAAGTTGAGATCTTCATTAGGATTGCTTAAGAACATTAAAGGTATGTCATCCTCTTCGAGAAAAATACAACATACAGAAGCTTGTGCCATCATTTTTATTTGAGTTATGGAGAAATTCAAGTTATGGAAGTTCGACTTATGGAAGCAAAACTAAAGGGAATTCACCACATAAGCGCTCTTGACATTAGATTTGCTTCGACTTAAAGAAGATTTTAACTTATAGAAGTTCGAGTTATAGAAGTTCAACTGTATTTACGTAAAAAGTTGTAATTTCATAGACACTTTTCACATAGAAAAGTGTCCTCAGTCTCTATGTGAAAGGTGGTATCAGAAAGGTGGTTTCACAGATACTTTCCATGTGGAAACATTTCGCGTCTGAAAAAAACATCTTCACAGACATTTTCTACAAGTTTTTTTAGATTTTGATAGAGATTTCATACTTACTTATAAATATCGAACACGCCTTGAAAACAAGTAATCATTTCCATGCGAAAAGTAAAAATATTGTAGCTTCATAAACCATTTTCACATAGGAAAGTCTCCTCATATAAGAAAGTAATTTCATAGACACTTTCCATATGCAAAATTTCTTCTTAGGCACTTTCCGTAATTTAGTTTTAGAATTTAATAGAGATTGCATACTTACTTATAAATATCGAAAACGCTTTGAAAAATTGGTACATTTTTACGTTCCGTTTCGCCGGAAACGTCGGTGAATAAAAATTCAAAGCGAGTATTGCCCCCAATGGCTAATATATACAATGCCAGACAAGTGCCACGGATCTTGTTGGTTGTCATTTTAGTATTGATAGTGGCAATGCGTCCATAACCAATGGCTAAAACAAAAACTGGCTAATAAATCGTTTCTTTTTATCTTTAAGTTATAAGTTAAAATATTCCAAATGTCAATTTTTAACTTACACAAATTAAATTTTTTATGCACCAATGAATACCATATCAATCTTAGATTGGTGGCCAACAAGCGTCCCGAATCTCCAGGATTTCCTTTTGTATCCTCTATATAGTATATTGTTGATATGACCTTTTCACCATTCCGTAGATATTTTTGTCTAATAGAAGGCAAAGAAAGTTATTAATATTAATTTTCTATTGTTGTATTATCAGGAATTGATGTCATTACACATTTGGTGTATCAAATTTGATTTCTTTATCCTCCCAAAGTAAATTGAAAGGTTCCAAAGAATCCATTTTACTTTACGTTTATCAAATATGTCCTTTTGTGTATACTTTCAGATTATTATTATTATTCCTTTCCTTTTACTCTGTCCACTCCCCATGTGATATCTTGTAAATCACCTGAAATGAAAGAACTGTTGTTGCTAAGTAACGAGATTTTGTAAACATTGAGCACTTTATGGGAAATTTGTCTGACCAAAATCATTTTTAACAAATGCTTTTAATTGTCCATCAATATAAATAACAAATAATCCGTTTCGAAATTGCCACAGTGGACACTCATACTAATAGAAAAAAGGCAACTTGGAGACCTAAATCTTTCTAAGAAGTTTTATTTTACACAAAGTAAAAACTACTTCTTTTATTCCAAATAAAACAGTTTGCAAATTGAGTTCATTCAAATTAGCTATTTTATTTTAGTTTTCGTCCCGAATCAAATTAGATTTTCAAAAGGCTATTTGAAAAGTCATTTAAATTCAAACTGGACTCTTCAGAAGAGTTAGAATTTTTAACTGCTCCCTTTAGAATGCGTTTTTTTTTTTCAATTATTTGTAATTATCCTTAGAACACAGATTCAAAATTTATAGAAATTTATTACCTTTCTCCACTGGACACATCCCAGGTGTTCGCCTTCTACCAATGACAAGAGGAGCTATATGCATTTTTGTTATATCTACAATATTTTAGGGAGAAATTAAACCATGTTCAAATATTGTCTGGAATCGCATTCGAAAAAAATTAAACTGTATTCATATGGCGCGATTTCACTTTCAAACTAACTGAAAATAGTTTCAAATATAGTGATGTTATTTTCAATTGAAATTCAATCATTTTCGAACTAAGTGAAACTTTTTCTCAAACGGATTTCTATCTTCACGAATATAACTCAACCTTTTTCAAATGTAGCTCAACCTCCATAAATTACAATATTAGCAAATACAGGATGGCTGATGAATATAGCCACCAAGATGTTGCATAAAAATGTTCAAAGAGGTTTGTTCTTGTTCCTGAACTATGCCGAAAGGAAATACCTTTCAGCTCAGTGTGTAGTTTCAATAAGATGGGGCAGACCTGTGGTGGTAAAAGTGCTGCTGATTTCAAGAAATTCCTCAAATTCCCAAAATCCCTGGACCATACTGCAACCGAGCTTTTCATGTAGAGTTATTGCAAACAGAACAAAACAAACAAATTTAGATTATTTAAAGAATAATTGAGTCAATTCCCGCTGTAATGTCGAATAATGTCTTACATACGTAACAAAGAACGTAGGTTATTTAAATTCAGTTATTTTTAATCCATCACTTTTCCAAATGTGTACAGAAAAATCTATTTATATGGATTGCCTAAAAAGTTATTTGAGTTTCTAAATTGTATCAACATCTAGTAGCCATCCTGTACAAAATAAAAATATATGTATATATATGCAAAGAGAATAATATATTCTCATTCAAAAATTCAGAGATATAATAAAATTACTATTCTTTAACAATTTTAATGATCTTCTCTCTTTACTACAGATATATTTCTAAAAATCAAGGATCGTAGCCGATACGGAACGGCAAAATAATTTTGATATATTTCTGATTTAAGTATCCGAATCAAAAGTATAAAGAAAAATGATTCCGATTCCAGAAACCGAATCGGAATTTTGGTTTTCATTTTTACATTCTATACGTAATTGAAAATACGTCTGAAATGTTATTATAATAAATCATGGACAGGAAATTGCTGAAGTCAAAACCTTACAGTTTTTGTGGAATAAAATACAAAACACCTTGACAAGGAATTCGCATATAAGCTTTATAAAATCAAAAATAGGACCAGTCCTCGGTATTTTATATAAATTCAAAAACACTTTTTATAAGAACTTCAAATATATTATATTTCGAGCGTTATTATTCGTTATATTATTATGGATGGACTCGATGGACGACGTAGAAGAGAGCGACCAAAACTCCGTTGGAAGGACCAGTTTTTTAAAGTACTATCGAAACTTGATGTGACTAATTAGAGAAGAAGCGCAAAAGACCGAAGCGCTTGGAATTATTTTCTACAGGGTGGCGAACGATTAACGATATAAACACACAACAAAGTAACTTTTCTGTGTGAGTAATCGGCTTATTTTTTTGTTTACTTGACAGGCTGCTATTTAGATTTATTAAAATGAATGCTAGCGATACCGAAAAGAAATTTTGTAGAGTGCAGCGGTACCATGCATTGCAGTTCTTCGTTTCCGTTCAAAGGGGATTTAGGGGAGAGTTTGGTGGCACTCCCCAGAGCAGATGGACCATTATGAGGTGGGAAAACATGTTTGCCAAGTCCGGAAGACATAATCGCGGCTGTAGCATCGTCAATTCAGGTAAATCCAAGCAATTCGACTTGAAACTTATCGGCGCAAATTGGAGTTAGCAGACGGTCTTTAAAGCGGATAATTTATGATGACTTCAACTTGTTCCCATACAAAGTCCAAACTACAGTTAAACTCTCTGGATTTGCCTATTCGCCTGGAATTTTGCCAAAAAAAAAGATGATTGAAATGGCTGAAGAAGATCACAACTTGATAAATTTGATTTAAACGGCAATCTAAGCAAGCAGAATTGCCGTATATGGAGTGAATTTAATCCAGAAATACTCCATGGGACGGAACTGCACCCAGAACGAGTCACTATGTGGTGGGCCATAATTCCTTGACAAAAAAAAAAAAAAAACGGTGTAACAGTAACTATCAATGAGGACCGAGACCCAGAACTGTATCGAAGACGTTTCCGTTCTAACAGCAAGATGGAGCAACTGCACACATAGCCATACCGATTATGACGGAACTCTCACAAAAATTCAAAAAAAAAAAAAATAATATCCAGAAACTCCACTTTCCGCTGGCTCTCAAGGTCACCTGACCTGACTGTATCAGACTTTTTTATGGGGTTATATCAGGCAACAGGTGTACAAAACGAAACCAAGGAATTTGACTGAATTGAAGCAGTCCAACTTCGCATACGAACATGGAGATCATTTATGATGTATTTCCTTCAAAGCCAATTAGTTATATAAAATAAAATAGAATATTCTATACAACAAAAAATAAATGAAATACATTGATTAAAAAAAACTTATTTGAATTTCTTGTAGCACAATTGATGCGCCACGATGTACGTGCGGCGTACAATAGATAAGGATGTTTATTATAGTCGTTACCTAAGAAGAAGAATTATTAATTTTTTTAAGGCATGTTTACGTCCAAACTCTATTCCCAAATTACATACAGCTCACAAATTATAGTATTTGTTTAAAACAACGATTTTTGAAAAATTACGTAACATCTCCAAACACGGATACAAGAAAGAACATATTTTCTCTCGTTATTGCTTATGTCCTTAAGATCTTTGTTGCCTCCTAAACGTGATTTCAAAATTTCGTATATTTCGAAAGTTATAAAAAAAATTCTCACAATCTCCTTTAGAAAAACGCTTGATATCTCAAAACTACAAGTTAATTGTTAAGCCATTTTTCTCTGTAAGCACAGATATTATCAATATAAAAAATCTGCCGTTTAATTGTATCCTTTCTAGCACCTCTCAATGCATTTTCAATTGCATATGTTTTATCCAGTTACACTAAATTGAAATAAATTTGGCATAAGTTGGGGATTTACTAAAGTAAATCCCCAAATAAAAATAAAATGAACCGCATAAAAATGAACGGCATTGCTACGTTCCTTCCGGTGTTGCCTTTACAAATAGAAGATTTTCCGAAATGCAATCTTTCCCCTGTAACTCCTAATTCGTACACCGCAGAAGCTTATATTTTTGGCCATTATAGAGCAAATGCTGATGGCTGATTGCACAAATTCCTTTTGGTATGTGTAATGCAAAGGACCCATTGAACTTAAATATGTATTCTTAGATTTGTACGTTTTAACCCATATAGTCGTATCTTTCAAACAGCTGCACTGAATTCGGTCAAAACTGGCACACACCATGCGTACAATAATCTTAGTTCTGAGAACGAAAATTGACCTCATTGCCGCGATCATTTGGATACTTTCCGCACAGTGTAGTGGCCAATTCATCGAAAATTAATTGTTCATCCTATAAGCTCTAATGTGTAGACTGCAGTGACTTACATTTTTGTCAATTGCATTAAACTGTAATGCTTGCGAAATGTAAAAAAATCGGTTAGTACAATACTTTTCATACAAATTACTTAAGGCAAACCATATATTCCTGCATGTGTATCCTTCATGCACTTATACTAAACCTAGTATAATTTGACAAGCATCAGACTCTTATTAAACTTAGTTTTGCGAATGAAAATGGACGACATTGCCGCTCTTCTTGGGATATTTAACACACATAAATTAACCGACTTGGAAAAAATCTCTGTCATTTTTAAGCCGGATACAGTAATAATTAAATTAAGCAATTATAATTAAACTTCTTTAATCGAACAAAAACAACAACAAAAAGAATCTTCCAATTTACCTAGGTCCTTCTAGAACACTGCATAATTTTGCATGGACGCAAGAAGAAACTCAAATGATTCTTGATGTTTCTTTTTCTTTATTTTTATTATTTTTTTCTTAAAAAATGGCTTCTCAAAAGTGTCTGTGATACAAATCGTTTTATAAATATTAATTTAAGAAATTTTCAGCATTATTTTGTAAAAAAAATAATAAAGTTATTCCATTATATATGAAAAAAGGTAAATGCTCGGCACTTAAATAGGTTTCCATGAAAAAAAAAGACAAAGAAAGAGAAAACAATAAACTTAATATTATGCAAATAATTACAATAATGCTTAATAATTCTTTGAATAATAGGAATTGGTAAAATTACAATGGAAATGTTTTGTTTAGATCTCAATAATTTTAATTTATTTTATCGAAAAAGCAACGAAAATAAACTCTTATAAAATATTAAAAAAAAAAAAATAATGAAAGCACAATGATGGATAAATATTAAATAACTAAAGAAATATATAACAAAAATTACTACTAAATGTAGTAACTTTATGCAAATGTATGTATATCAACAAACTACTAATTTTATCTGCAATTATCGTCGATGTTCACATAATAATTTGAGGTTCTGGCACACTGGCAGCAATATTCTTGTGGGGCAATACTTGGCCACCGTTTATGTAGATTTCATCTTTGACGATGACATCTTCCCCTAGCACCGTTGTACCCTCCAGTCGCACCCATCGCCCCACTATTGAACGCCAGCCCACAATACAGGAATCCAGCCAAGAGTGTGACTTTACTATGGCTCCTTTGAGAATGGTAGAACGCTTTATACAAACACCATCCTCGATGACAACATCTGGTCCAATGGTAACATTTGGACCAATACGACAACCTTGACCAATTTTTGCCGTAGGATCAACAATGACATTACCAACAACTCCGGGGCCAGTGTAAAGTTTCGTTGATTGCTTCTGGCGCAGTGAAGTGAGATAAAGACACATGCCTAGAAGAGAAAGAGCAGAACCGTAACTCGAATATGAGTCTAATAACAATAAAAAATACATAATTATGAATATCATTAAAGTACATTATGATAAGATATGGCGAATACAGCAAATACCAATTAACGCTTGCTTTGTGATAAGAGACTCTCCGACCATACCTTACTTAGAGATAGAAATATTTCTAAGAATATGTTTCCAAACAGTCAATAGATAATACTGGAACTTTTAAGACTTTAACTCTTTTGCAGTTAATAATTCAAATTTATCATGGTATATTTCTTGCCAAGTACAACTCTAACGTTTTTCACTGACAAATTAAAAGCTAAAAAGAAAACTCATCAATGTTCATTGCTAATTCATATTTATCTTAAGAATGTTATAAAAATTCACGTCCTCGTTTCATATAATGAAGATAGTCAGGGTAAAAGTTAATTTCTAACAACTCCAATCATTTTAGAATACTCAAATAAAAAATCTAGTTGTTTTATCTACGTTTGTGTTTTTAGGTACAACTTCAGTATGAATCTGATGTAGAGTTAGCATATCCAACTACTAGAGGGAGTGTCTGAAACTCAAATTCAGCTCAGGACGATAAGAAGTTTTAATTTGTTTATAAGCTAACTTTTCTATCATCATGTTGAACTTGATGTTAAGTTTTCCTTTCCCATAGTCAACTATCTACATATTTGAAATGCGTAATTCGTCTTCATTGTACACATAAATTGACAGACCTGTCAATCGTGTTTCTTTTTTCTTCCCTTGAATTCACTGATTCATAGAAGCTCCTTTTACGCCCCCTTTAAAACATAATTGAAAATTTTATCGATTTCGGCATCAGTCGTTTGTTTTTGCCAATAATATCACTTTCTCTAGTTTTCCCCCTGTTTTACTGTGTACAAGTAAGAATTACAAGAATATTCGCCCATAGCTTCATGATGGTGATGGCGCCATTTACGTTTTCTTACTTTTTTATTGCAACCAATCTCATTGACTAACGCAATCCCTAAATTCTTGATTTTAGATTCTTTCGTAAGTTATAAATGGTAGAACCATTTTTCCTCGAAAAATACATACTCCACGTCTGTTACCTTAACTTCAGTCGTTTTTCTAAATAGATTTGTTATTTGTAACCCGTTTCTTCGAAGTGTTATGCTCTGAAAGTAAAGTATATAGGGTGGCGCATAAGCATCGTTAAGACCTGATCAGTGAGTGAATACATTTTTTGTTTGTCGTTTTTTTTGTCTCTTTACATAATTAATTTAATAATACTTAGGAAATTTATGATGAAAAGGCTCAGCACAGAACAAAGAACAAAAGTTGTTCAATTTTACTTTGAAAGTCAGCATTCGATTATTCAGAACATATCGGAATTTCTTTCATGTTCGAAATGCTCCTAGAGCTCCAACAATTTACCGATTGGTTCAGCGTTTTTGGCAACAAGAGGCTGTCTGTGACTTTCCGCGTGCTGGAAGAACTCGTGCAAATTTCATCTGTTTGCGGTAGCGGGGTAGCTGTAGAAATTAAGGATAGCCTCAGATTCTTACAATCGCTCGTACAACGAGAAATTGTATAAGGATTTAGATAAAAAGGGAAATCCAGAGATTAAACCCTAAAGGATTAGAAATAGTGGAGAGAGATCTTTGAGGATCGCAGATTGTACCTTACCATAAACACTTTTGAAAAGACTGATGAACAGCGGAAGTTTCGTTTACGTTATAATATGTAATGGTAGAACTACTCGCTACTGACTACTCGCTACTATGTGATGCAAAAAAGTGTCATTTTTGTCTCACTAACTTAGCTTGTCATTTTACAGTTTATCGTTTTACAATTTATTGCACTAATTTATTCACAATTGATAAGTAACAACTAAATTTTATAGCATAGATAAAACAAAAGTAATTCACGACTGCGTACACATTAATTTGCAGTTCAAACTAAATATATTTTAAAGTACAAATTGGGTATTAAGTAATTTAATTTCAAATCATTACAAATAAGTATAAACGCTGACCTGACTGTACCAGACTTTTCTTTTAGGCGGTTATGTCAAGCAAGAGGTGTACAAAATGAAACCAAAGGATTTGACTGAATTGAAGCAGTCCATTAAAATAATAATTGAGGCTATTCCGAATTCAGTCCTTCAGGCTCCAATGAATAATTTTCTGATCAGGTGTCACGAATGCGTGAGTAAGCATGGAACTCATTTACGGCCTATCATCTTCAAAACCAATTAGTTATATAAAATAGAATTGAATTTTCTATACGATAAAAAAATATAATGAATTATATTGATTAAAAAATGTTATTTTAATGTCTTTTTGTAGTGCAATTGGTGTGTCACCCGTACATACAGTTACCTTCGTTTACATTTTTTGAGGTAAATTAAAGAATCTTTACAAATTTCGTCTCATTTCTTCATTAGGTAAGCTGGCAGACGTGGGCACCTGATTTCATAATTCTGGTTTCAGTTATTTACCCAGGATAATGGTGCGTTAATTTCTTAAAAAAAAAAATTCTCTTAAAAAAATTCCTTCCACGTCCACGTCCTATGCGAGATCTGCTGTCATAATATTGACGCTTTGAGCGAGTGGTAATTAGAGTCAGCCAATCATTTGAAAAATTTTCAAAAAATTATACTAGAGTGTTCATTATTATTTACTCAACTGGATTTTGAATGGCCAAAAACATTTCATCCAAACAAAAAATAACTTGTAATTACCGTGATTCTATTTAGGCGTTCGTCGCCGTTCTGTGAAATGAGGACTTTATGACTTCAACTTATTTATTTATTTTATATTTTTGTTTTTTTTTCATGTCTCACTTTCGCTAGGTTAGGTTAGGTCAGTGTGGCAGCCTGAATAGACAGACTCACTTAGGCTGTATAGTCCATTGTGATACCACAGAGACTAGAGATATGGATGTCCCTAGTTTCCCCCGTTGAACCATCCTGAGCGCCTCAAGAAGTTCTTCAGTCGGACAGTACCTATATCATCCAGATCTCCTAGGTGCCTAAAGAAATAAGCCCAGTGTTGATCCCCGCCTGTTCGCCATGGTGGGGCAATTGCAAAGAAGATGTTCTATGGACTTCTCCTCCGCTTCATCCGTACAGCTCCTGCAGAAGTCACTATTCGCAACCTTCAATCTCACTGCATGTCTTTCAATCAGACAGTGTCACGTCATGACGGATACAAGCCATGAGACTTCGGGTCTTGATAGCGACAGCAGTCTATGTGAACGCTTCAGATCTAGGTGAGGCCACATCTGTCTGGATTGATGGTCGGACAGACGTCCACTTACCATTTGCTGCTAAATATGCTCTATCTCGCAGTAGGAACTTGCAAGTGACTAGAGGCTTGCCTACGGACTCCAATGCGGCTGGAGTCTGTAAGGTTGTCCCTAGTCTTACCAGCTCGTCTGCTCTGTAGCTCCCTGCTATGTCCCTGTGGCCCGGTACCCACATAAGGTGCATGTTGAAATAAATGCTCGTTAAGAGATCTGCGGCAATTCAGGACTGATGTTTAGTTCAGGCAGAATCCAGGGATTTAATGGCAGCTTGACTGTCAAAGAATATGTTAATCCCCACCGTGGTGAGGACGTTATATCTTAGCCATTACGCCACTTCCTTAATGGCCAGAATTTCGGCCTAATAAACACTAGTGATCAGATAGCCTTGCTATACTTAGCCCTAGGTCTTTGGAGTAGACCCCGAAATCTACCTGATCATTTAATTTTGAGCCGTCAGTGTAGAAGTCGACATACAGTCTTTTACCAGGATTCTACATTTCTATGTGTCTCTATCTGGTATAAATATATGGTATATACATAAAATAAACATACGTATAGAGCATTCAAAAGCGGTCGCCCTCGTCAACTTCAACTGAAGTTAACAACGATTAAGCTTAAGAAAGTTGACGATGAACTTTCTGTGATTCACGAACTATTTCGTACCATCGATTGTTTGGGTATGAAATAAGACCTGAATTTTCTTCAAGAACACAATCACGTAGATATCGCTAAAGGTTCACTAGATCAAATCATTTCCGACTCCACGTTTATACAACGCATTACACGTGGATTATTCGGAAAGTAAGTGTATTATTTTAGATGACATCTAATTTAAAGACGATACCATAAATTTGAAAAATAATAACTATTGTTTTTTAATAATTTTGTTTTATTCAGCAATTCCTAATGCTTTTTTGACAGAATTTATTTTCTTTCTTTCAGTGCTGTGAAAAACGTACTTCTGTTCCCTTCCCTTACAATGTTAGAAACTATTTACTATCTGCTCACTATACGCAATATAATTTGAATCTTATTTCCCAGAATGTTGGTTTCTTTATGCAGCTTAAACCGTACAAAAACTGCAAGTGTATAAACAAGTGAAAACAAACACACAATTTTTTCCAAGCATATGCTGAAGTCTATTAAACAGATTCGAAATTGAGACAACACACATAAGTCATGATTCACTCAAATACATATAAGAAAAACAAATGCTTTCAATAAGAAACAAAACAAAGCACCAAGTACTGTAATGCATATACAAAATTGTCATTATACTTGCCCGTAAGGAAATCTTTCGGCTGTCCAATATCCATCCAAAATCCCTGCAATTCCATTGCATACAATTCATGTTGATCAGCCATAACTGGAAAAATTTCCTTCTCTATAGATGTTGGCTTCACTTCAATGCGATCCAATACCGAAGGATTGAATATATAAATGCCGGCATTAATTTTATTGCTAACAAACTCTTGTGGTTTCTCAATGAAACTCTTAATTGCACCTTGTTCGTCATAGAGGACGACTCCATATTTGGACGGCTCCTCCACTTTTGTCACTACAATTGTGCCCTCTTTGCCATGATTGCGGTGAAATTGCTCAAGTTGTTTAAATGGGAAATCACAAATGACATCGGAGTTCAAGACATAAAACGGTTCGGAACTGGCATTTAGGATATGTTTTGCTAAAGCTAAAGGCCCTGCCGTACCCAAAGGCTCTGTTTCATGGGAGAATATTAAATCGACGCCAAGTTTTTCAGCTTCCAGTTTTAATTCTTTTTCCATTTGCTCTGCCCGGTAGGAAACTGCTAATATGACCTGCAAACGAAAATAAATTAAATATACTATATATTGTTTTCGAATAAGCTAAATCGTGGTTTCGATTAGAAAGTTGGGTTAAAAAATCAAAAAAATTAGGATGTTCTTATTATTCGAGGCGGTATGAGAGCTATTGTGTGTAATTAATTTGCAAAAACTTTTTAAACCTATTCAGAGAAAAAAAGAACTCTACCGATGATGTTCAGTTTTAGAAGTTTTTTGCTGCATAACTTGTAGCCACGTGCACGGCCTGTAACCATCGGTCTAATTGCCTTGACCACTGGATTTCATGTATAATACGTTTATTGCGAACTCCAGCCATTGAATCATGTATACAAATTGTTTGTTTATTTTTGTTTATGTTATGGAAAATCGTCGGAATAAAAAAATCGCTTAAGTATAAATGTGACTGTAACTCAAAACAGGACATTGAATCATGGAAATAGCATAATTTTTTGATATCAAAAAAATGTTCTGATCTCCAAAATTGATAACACGGCCAAATCCTGTATTAGAGTATCATTTAACCGTGTCAATTGCCAATTTCAAAAGTCTTAAAGATTTCACTTCAAACCCAAACTCAGAAATCAGCCAGAAACAACATTTTTTGAAATAATTTAAAAGTTTTGACCCAAGTCGCTTAAAAATGAAGCTTCCGTAATATCAAACTACTTTCAAATGAGATTGTGCGATTGGCATTCCGTAAGAAAGGATGAAATCAGTTTAAGAAACGTCACTTCATGTGCAAAGTAGTATAAAAACGTTATTTCATGACTAGTAGAAATGCTAAGTGGCTGACCAAAGCGGGACGGGTGGAGCAGGCGACTATCGTTTGCATGATGGCGGGTTCAATCCCCCTTCAGCCCCTTATTATCGCTCAAATGATGGTCACATCAATATATCTGACGAACATTTGGAGTAGTCGAGGAATCGACAAGTTTGTTGAATGCTTCTCAAACTGTGACATTCGGAATCGTCGTTAAACTGCAAGTTACGTGTTGAGAGAGTCAAAAAATAGAATGTTTGTAAGTTCACTGAATGTGAAAATCTTTTCCATATGTTATTCGTGGAATGCAGGAGGATTTGTTTTAACAGACATGCTAAATCAATGGAAGAGGAAAATATATATTGTAATGGCATCCTCAGATTGAACACGGAATGAAGACATAGGATTCATAAGATTTCAATGAAAATTTGAACAAAAAGTGCAATAATTAAAGATCATTTCCATGGGCATCTGAAGTTCAGGGTAGAGTATTCTTGCACTTCTTCTTCTTCTTAGGTGGCGACTGGAATAGACATACTTATCTACTCGTATTCTACGCCGCCCACAGAAAATGATTCCAAACGCACTCTTGCACTACAATGGGAAATTAAAATAACTTTTTTTAATCAATGTATTTAATTTATTTTTTTATTGCATTGAAAATTCAATTTTATTCTATATAACTGGTTTTAAATATAGCAGACCATAAATGACTTCCATGCTCATTCACACATATACAACACCTAATCAGAAAATTATTCATTGCGGGATCGCCTCAATTTTTGCGTTAATGGATTGCTTCTATTCAGTCAAATTTGCCATAACCCCACAGTCTGGTGCAGTCAGGTCAGGTGACTTTGGAGACTAGCGGAAAGTGGAGTTTCTGGACATTAATTTGACTGAGTAGTTTCGTTGGAGCTCCGCTACAACCGGTCTGGCTGCGCACAGTTGCTCCATCTTGCTGGAATTAAATGCTGCTGAAACGTTTAAGTAACAGTGCTCATTGACAGTTGCCAAAAGCACAACTCGTGCGCCATCCTGCACTTCTGTACTTCAACTATATCAGGCCAATCATTGCTGCACAAAAAGAACATGGAGGATCTCAACTTCACCCATGTTCTTGAGCGATTCCAGGCCTCTTTTTTGATAGAATTTGTAAATCAGTGGAATCTAATCGACGTTAACCATAGAAAGTTTCCTAACTTACTAAACACTTTTCTTTACGAAAAAAATATTTCACACGTAGTTTCTTATTTAGAAGGCAGATATAAAAATATTATCGCTTTCAAAACACGGTTCTGTTGAGAAACATTGCTCTAGCATATCAATAATATAGCAGTTTTGAAACATAATCTCTCATAAGATATTGAATGATGAATTATCTGCTGTCATGTAATATTTTTATTCAACTTCTGGAAGACTGTTTGGTTGCTACAGTTTTTAATGAGAAGCCATTTCTGAAGCAGTTTTTTGCCCACAATTGTGCCTCCAACATATGTGAACTTTAACCCGCCTTTAAACGCTGCACATATTATCGCTTCACATAGATATTTACAGTTTCTTCCTTACCTGGGTACACCCTGCACTGACTAGAGCTTCCAGCTGATGCAGCAATATTGGTTTATTTGCAAACTCCACCAACGGTTTGGGTGTACTTAGCGTTAGGGGTCGCAACCGTGTCCCATAACCACCGACCAGTATTAAAGCTCGGGTGCCTTTCGTCACTTGAGGTGAAGAGCCACACATGGTTAACGTTTAAGTTTGCAAACACAATTAATGATTACAGACTATTTCAGTTAATACTATAGAATTGTAATGACACGTCAGTCTCTGTAGCTCAGAGCAACAATTTTCGTTCGATTTTCTTTACGCTCTTCCGGTCCTCCTTCACCACAGCAAATCGATGAATTACTGATTTTTTATTTCCACCAAATAACTTGTGACACATTCACAGTAAATGTACTGATAACAATTTCCGTGGCTTCTGTTTTCTTCGGTTCAATTGAAAATATGAGATCCCGAATATAAATTGTATGCCGGGTTTTTTTTTTTGAGGGTCGATGCCTGCTAAACAAATTTATGCTATTGTTGTTTTGTTATTGTCGCTCTTTCGTATGAACTGTGTTTTTCCCCCTTTTTTCTATTGGATTTTGTTTGTGTTTTACAACTACACCAACAACAACTACGCCAATAACATTAAACAACGTAAATTATGAGGACCAATCAAACTGCCATTGTCACGTAATTCTTGTTTCCTCCAATTTTCCTCTGTTCCCTTTCGATTTCATTAAATTTTAATCACTCTCGCATTAATTGCATCCGATAGTCTCACATAAACTAAAAATGAGCTAACTTTACTTATAATAGTTTAATAAAAACGTTATTGAAATATATGGCGATCACAGATTGTAAATTGTGAAATGCACTAGAAAAAAAACGTTTGACAAGTGTAATACATTGATTGTTTAAGGGCGGGGGAGAGGAAGCCCAAATGACTTTGTCAGTGCCGTTTGTGGAGAAAAGCACGGCCGTACAATTTTTAGTACAAACTAAAAGTTGATATATTGGCATTATAAAATGTGAAGTCTAAGCAAATATGAAATAGTAACAATACTAAAAGGTTTGTAATATCCACAGTCTCAAATTTTAAAATACTTAAATGTTTTTCGATACATTTCTGCATAAACATGGCCAATGTGTCAGCACTTGTGCTGCAGTATTGTGTTTAATGAACGCAGCTTTAAAGGGTTGTCGGATTGTACGTACTGTAATTAAAACGTCGTGACTATTGACTAATAGATGCCGCCTATTTCAAAATTCATCTTTTTTTCTGAATAGGAATATTAGAGAATATTTTATACAAAATAGACAAGGAGAATTTAAGGAAAGGAGCGTCAAATCATATAAAATTGAAAACAATTCATACAACGGACAGGAAAAAATTATTAATAACGTGATATATAGTTTTGAAAATCAATAGATTCGGAAGATAAGATAAATAAAAAATTCAAATACAAACAGTAAGTTAAATTAGCGATAACGGAAGGCAAATTAATTTCGAAATAAAAAATAAATAAAAACCCTGTTAGAAGGTTCTTTACTAATCAATTACAGCTTTCATAAAGCAGCATAAACTGTTTTATATGCTGTGGGTGATGCTTTCTCAGCTGAAAAATAATACGTGTATACACATTCTGCTGGTTATTTTTACCATGTACTTGCAAAACAAAATTTCTCATTGTAGATGTCTGTGGAATTTATATAGAGTTAAATTTTGAGTTACAAAACGTCACCCACCATTTGAGGAAACAGTTGTAATGCGACAAATGTTTGTGGCAATATTGAAATAAACATTTTCATTTGAAAGAATCGTGCTTTTTACATGGTACTTGGAGATACTAATATAACACCTCTTGGAGGATAGTTTGTTAAGGGATCTCTTCGGGAAGATTGATCTTATACAATAGTGTCTTATAAGAAATATTTCATACAAGAAAGTATCTTGGAAGATATTTTCATAGATGTTATGGCAACAAAAAAATTGCAAATTTATTTTATGCTTAAATTGAGCACCATCGTATAAGATAAAAGCTAGTACTAAGCTGAAGCTGAAATTTAAAAATTTTTTCCGTCAGACAATACGGTTTTTTCGTGACAAAAATGTCTTAAGTGGCAATATTACACTTTTTTTGTTAGCTTTCAATACTGAAATCGGAACGATTATTAATTTCTTGTAAAAATTTTGCTAAAATGCTTTAAAAAAAATTAAAAACATAAAAAACAACTCTGGAATGAGACGTACTGCACTTACACACATATTGAAAGAAAACATGTGCAATGCACACATTGCAGAAAATGTATGTGTGCAAAGTAACGAGAAAAAGCCATCAGAACGTAATAATTAATTTTCGAAATGTTATAAGTAGAGAAATATATTATTAATTTATTATGAAATAAAATAGAACTCATTTTTTCTAATACTGTAATCCTTCCTAAAGTTCGCATTCCGAGCAAACAAATTCGTTTTTGTTTTTAACCAACAAATTGTCCAAATGCCTCACTGTGGCCACTTTGGACGATTTTGACACGAAACTATTGATTACCATTCAGTGTAACCATTTCATTACATCTGTTTTCATCAGTCATTCAGAGTTAAGAAGGGGAATTTGCCATTTTTATACGTTTTGACGTTTTGCATAACAGAAATGTCAATGAAAATTACAATTCTCTTTATTTTGTTTCATTTATTTATGTTTACATATTGTGGGTGCCTAAACTATGTATTTTGCGCATAGACGATTGACATCATTCATATTAATTATGCTTTAGTAACCCAAGGACTTTACTCAAACACGTCGAGAACGGTGAAAACGACTCAACTACTGTAGTATGTGAGTGTAATTTCTCTAAGTGTGTATTCTAAAAATATCATCAAAGCCGCTCCCAGAACATTCAAGTATGATATGTGTAATCTCTTTCTTTTTTTTATCTGTAAATAGGACTTTTCTAGAATTACGTTTACGACAAAAAGTTATGTTTGTTCCTCTTACTTCCATTATATAGTCTATTGTTATCTCCTTTTCACTTGTTATGTAAATAAAAACATTCTAGAATTAAGTCTATGATAAACAACACTATTCTGTAAATATGTTTGTCTCCGTTGCACCCATTATGTAAATACGTGTTCTTTCTAAAATATCGTAGTATTTTCTAGAATAAGTCATTTTAGTATAAATAGATCAACTTTGTACGTTTGAATGAATTAATAAAGTTGACGTTGATGTGGAAATACGTTCCACGATACCAAACTACCAATTTATTGTTTTGAAATATTAAACGTATTGTACAAATCTCTATTAACGAAAATTGTTATAAGTGTAACTTAAAGATATAAACCATAACGGCAAAAAACATGTTCTCTCTTATGCCATTATTTAGAGATATTACATAAGGTTGGCTGGGGATCGCTAGCGAATATGTTTCTAAACAAGGGCAACAATAATAACGCACAAATTCGAATCTGTCCTAGCTCCGCTTAAGTTATTTTCCTTGTGGCTACAGATATAATCTAATAAGATATTACTGAAAACGATCCAACTACGTAACTTCGTCACTTGTTTTAGAAAAAATAACCATTTCCACTTGGAGGAGCTTAGTACAAAGGATAATTGGAAAAACCCAGTAACATTCATTGGTGTCAACGCTGCAATAGCTCCACATGTACCACCACCAATTCGCAAATTTAGACATCTGGCAACAATTGTTTTTTGGTGAACAAATACAACTCTGAGTTTTAGCACAAGTTTTTATTTGGGTATCGCATGCAGAGTGATTTTTTCCGTCTGCTGGTGAAAATAAGAAAAATCGGTCGTTGTGTGATTAAATTTCAATAAATGCAATAAAAACTTAAAAAAACATTGTGTTATAGGTAAGATTTCGGAAATATCCTGAAAATATAAACAGAAATTCAAAGCAATATCGTGAAAATGTGAAAAATGCAATGATGCAGAGAAAATGTTTCACAACAACAAATCTGCGTGAGTAGACTACATTTTCGATTATTTGGCAAAATGTGTAGGAAAAATGACTTGAAATTGATGCATGGATGAATGCACGGATGACTGGTTGATTGCGGTGGATTCATGTTGATGTTAGTAATCTGACGCATATTTCCTAGAAAATATCAATTTAATGTCCATGCTTGTTATATTTCACAATTATTATAGCAAATTCTCGGAGATCCTTTTAATTGTGCTTTTATATTGCTCCGTTGTTTCCATGTGTGTTGGGGTGTCGTCGTCTACTTGTACTCCACCTTTTTTTTTTGTCCAAAACATCACGTTGCTTTTCCTTGTGCATTGGATTTTTCCATTCCGGGTGTTTCTCTCGTGTGTTGGCAATTATATTACATTCAAATGGAAATGTAAACGCAAAAACAAAACCTTGAAGTGACGTATTTTTTTATGATTGCACGTTTTCATGGTGGATACGTTTGCAAAAGGTGAAAATCAGTTCATATTAGTAGTGCTGCTGTTGACAGGGTAGCCGAATGTCCTCCATGGAGATATGGTGCGATGGGTTTTGTTGCCACTGCCACTGGAGGAGTGTAGTGTTCTGATAGTGGGGGAGATTTTCTTGTTTTTTTTTTTTTTGTTAAAAAAGTTTTTGTGTATGCTGCTGCTCTCAAGAAAATAGAACGTGGCATGAATTTTCTATTGATTTTCATTTACTTTTGTCGGAAATTTTCCGTACAAGACTGTTAGCCAGAAATGTGCTTTAATGGAGACATCGGACGTTCGAACAACAAAGTATATGTCATTCTCTTCGTTATTTTGGTTGTCAAAAAATGGTCAGAGTTTTGCTAGAATTGGGATCTTATGCGTGATCTTAACGAAATTTGTTTCAGTTGCAAACTGTTCGCATGTCTATTTACGTCGATAGATATCGGAACTGTGGAGATTTTGTTTCAAAAATTGATGAATATTTCAAGATTTTGTTTTACAACCAACCATTCCTTATTTTTTTTATTGTATTTGTAGATGTGTTAACATATTTACTAATAAATAAATGTTTTTTGCCAAAAAATGTTTTTTATTTGTTGTGAACGAAAAATACATGTCTGTTCAAAATATTTTTCTTTGCTATCCACTGCTTTTTCCAATCTACAACCGCGCGGATAATAGTCTTCGAGTTTTGAGGCCATCCAGGAATAGGTCCTGTTGTTTTATTCTTCGCATTAAGTCAGGCACTGCTCAGACAGACCATACACCGTCGATCGGAATATATGAAACCCGAAGGGGTTATTTCTGCTATGTACGGCAGGTCGGATAGGACTTCCCAATTGGAGGCTTCTAAATATGTTTTGATCTGTGCTGCAACATATGGACAGGCTATATTCCTTGAATGTTGGCTCAATACCATCAATTTTGTTTGATGGGAACCCGAATTGTGGTTTCGTTTAGTTTGAGCAATTCGATTCACACGACACCTCATTGATCCCGCCAAATACACAACATTAAATCTTTTTCCATGAATAGTCGGGTTGGGTGTCGATACTGGAGCGAGGTCACGCTAGTTTCCAAGTTTTCCAACTTTCGTGTGAAAAATATTCGCTGCTGATGCAAACTTGGTAATATTTTACAGTTATAGTGTTGCCGGATGTCCAGCCTAAAAATATGACCATAGAGAAGGGAGAGGAAAAGAATTAGTTTTCCTCTGGATAAAAATTACGTGGTTAATTACTTGCAGATGGCTCTGAAATTGCAATCGAAAAGGGTTGTTAGGAAACAATTTTAATTTCACTCAACATTTGAGCAAAAGTTTTTATCCAGATAACGATTTCAGAACCCTCTATAATTATCCGCTTGATTTCTATCTAGAGGCAGGTGAATTATCTAGATATTAGTTGATCTAAGTTTTTCACCAGCAAACAATGTCTCGTAGATTTTTTTTGTCGTGAAAAGAACGTAGTACTTAGCTAAGCAAAAAATACTTAATAATTACACAAATTTAATAAATGGATTGGTCGCGATTATCAGTGAAAATGTTTGTAAATTATTGTCACGAGTCCGAACTGGAATAGTGGTGCATCATGTTCTATTTAATCTGACCTTTTTTCTCCCTCATGGAAGGGTGGATACTTTAATAATAATAAATAATAATAATTACCTAAAATGCTCATTAATTCAGATAAATTTTTAAATATTAAGTCACGTATTAACATGATATGATTCCAGTTGACGTTTTTTCTTCTCAAATATTAAATCAACACTTCGAGGCACCCGTTTTCAGTCGAATAGACGGCATGAACGAGAATTCATTCCTTCGATTGAAGGAACACAGATCTGACATGTTATTGTATCACAAATGATAATGATTAGATACATTATTGTATATTGGAGCGAATTTTATCAGAATTGATGAAGCTTGATATAATTGCAAGATGATAAGCAAGTATATCACCTATATTTTTATATTTAGAGGCAAGATCCTCCTAAAATCTGCTATGTAAAGGCACTTGATAATGTATAAGTATTTTATTTTTCGATTACCTCACATTAACCAAAAGAAAAAACTGGAATTTTCTAATGAAAATTTTGTACACAATTCTGAAATAGTTTGTGGATTATAATCGATGTCAGAATTCCGGGGGAAAAAATAATTGAATAAAATATATCTTACATTTAGGTCAGCATGCAAAAAAAAATTTTTTTTTTATTAAATTTTTTAATGAAAATTTTCTATACAATTTCGAAATTTTTTGCTGGTTATGATCGATGTCAGAATTGTTCTACAGAATAAAATAAATATAAAGTATTATACCTATACTTTTACCTTATATTGACTTACAGAATGGTACTATCAACATAAATTACATTTTGTGTCGGTCTTCGAAAATATTATGTCTCACACTACGTATTCATTAATGATCAGCGCAGATTTTCAAACAATGAACTCTTGTCAAGTGTGCATATTTATTATTAAACTGATGAAATAACATCAAGCGACCTTTACATTCCCCCCTTTCCCCCCTACGTTAATCTGAGTGGTATTTTTTTTTCTCATATTAACGTTTATTTATTTGTTTTTGTTGTGGATATTGGATGCGAACGAGACTACAGAGCCTCTTTATTCGTACAGGTCATATATGAGCATAGATTTAAGTGGCGCTGAATTGACAGAATTAAAGACGACGGATCTATTCAATAATTATCCTTTTATAAATACACACATTTTGTAGTTTCTGAGGTGTATAATGAAGTGCTGTCTAATAAAACGATAACATAAAGAATAAACGTGAAACATAATTTCGTTTCAGGGAAGTTAGTTTTAATATGTGTTAATTATTTTATGGAAGCATTTGGTATTTGAAAATGTTAAAGAATTCATGAAATCCTTAAGAAATTACGGTAGGAGTAGGTGTGGTAGGAGTCAATATGTTGTCAATGATTCGTTGTCTTCTGTTTTGCCTGTCGAAAGCGGTGTTCCTCAAGGCTTGGTCCTTGGCCTAATACTTTTTATTTTGTACTTGAATGACCTGTTTAGTATCCTTGATAATACATGCATTCCCTATTTATTTGCAGATAATGTACAATTGCTCTTTAAGGGAAAATATCAGTTTGCTGATGTCTTGCAAAGTAAATAATATTAATTGTGCGTTGAATTTGATCTGCTCATGGATGGCGGAAAATAAACTCTTAATCAACATTCAAAAAACAAAAGCTATGCTTTTCATGATTTAAACTTGAGTTTATCTTATCGTGGCACACGTATTGATGTGGTCCACAGTGTACATTGGTTGGGAGTAGTTTTAGATAACAAACTAAGCTTTAACTATCATGTGGATAATGTAGTCCGGCGTTTAAATTATTCCCTTCGAAGTTTTCTTAACACTGATTTAGTGTTGCCTAGATCGATTAAGGAGAAATTAGTTCATGCTTATATCATGCCTAGTATTCAATATTGTTTAGAGCTATATATTGCCACTAATAAACAAAATATAAGGAAAATTCAGTTGGCGTTTAATTGAGTTATGAGATAATTGTATTCACTGAGGCATCGTGTTCATATAACATCCTATGTTCAGTGTTTCTTGGGCTGAAGTTTTAAAAATTATATCGATTTTAGGTCTTTGTTGCTATTTCATGAAGTTGTTCGATTGTGTAGTCCTTAGTTTCTTTTAAATTCGTTTAATTTTTCACATTCCACCCGTAATAAGTTGTTTCTTATTCCTAAAATAACCACACTCATGGGTCGTGCTTTTGTAGTAAGAGTAGCACGAATTTACAATTTACTACCAAATCATTTAACATGTTTAAAATTACGTGCTGATTCTTACAAAATGCACATTCTGCAACACTTCAGACTTTCCTGTAAAATTTTGTTTTCAATTAAATTGTGAGCAGCCTTTATATACCGATTAACTTCTAAATTAGTCTTTTCTCATATTTTTTTGGTCTTTAATATCATCCTTCTTTAAAATCATATTATATTTTTATAATTATAATTTATAATTTTAAATTTGTATTTCTCTACTAGAAGGATAAGTGTTCACCTTTTTTCAAGGATAAACATCTCTTATATATGTGCCTAATCCTATGATGGTTTTTCATATGTAAAGGTTACACCTTTCGCATTGTGATGCCAAATTCAAGAGTGGTGGAGTTTAATTAATTTCGCCATAACGATTAATAACATATTTACTAATTATAGTGCATAAAACATCAATTATTTGCTGGTATGTGTGTGCTTGAGAAGCATTTTGAGTGAGCTTAAAAACCGACCTTACACTGAATGTGAGAAGCTCTTCCATATCTGATTCATGGGAAGCAAGAGAATTCGATTTTTTATTTTATATGACCAAGCGCAGTCAAATACGAGCGATTTAATCTCTCAGCTCAAGCCGGTTTTTATTATTCGTCAGTTTACATCAATTAATGCCTAAATTGTGTCTTCATTAGCTTCCAATTACGTAACCTATCAAGCACATAATTTTCTCTTGAAGAACGTCTGGAAATTGGTAATCCCCTTTAAATAGCAACTGAATATCAGCAAAGACATACGGTTTACACAGAGTATTAAATTTTTACACAGAGTATCGTTGATGTAAAGAGTGAAGAAAATTGGACCCAAGACTTAACCTTTCTGGACCCCACTCTTTACACTGAGCACATTACTATATATATACCATTGACACAAACTTGTTGCTTCCTTCCGGAAAGATAGGTGTATATTAAACTATAAGCATTGTTTGCAAAACTGTAAAAATTATACAACTTATAAATCAAAAATTTAAACGCTTTTTCCAGATCCAGCATACATAATTTGCTTCCATTGAAATTTTCCCGAATACTATCAGTCAGACCTAGTAGCAAAGAAGTAGTGCTTCTTTCCTTTTTGAAGCCGCATGACAGTCATTCAAAAAATAACTAACCTCAAGATATTTCATTAATTGGATCTTCAAAATATGCTCCACTATCTTTGACAAAGTGGGCAAAAATTGAAATTGGTCTATAACTGGCCATAGATTGTGTTGAGTCCTTTTTTACCACAGGGACTATTTTTGCTAATTTCCATGCTGATGGATACTCAGATGTAGTCGAAATGGTTTCACAATATATAGCATATGAGTTGAAATGTAAGGGAATACTAATTTTAAAAATTTCAAAGAAAATGCGTCGTCCTTTGCTAAAAAAAAACGAAATTGTAGTTCAGTATTATGACAAATAATGTAGTTTTCTCCAAGTTTACTTATTGCAGGTGGTCAGGTTTTTTCGATTGTAGTTTGAAGAAGACGAAATTTAGATAGAAAAACTACTTCTAAATTGGGGCTAACTAATCCGCTAGTAAGAATACTTCGGATCGAGACTGATCCGAAAAAGTATGTTTGCAATTTTATTTTGGTATTAATATTTTCACTTCCTTGCTTTAGTTAAGGTTCTTTTTATTATTATATAATTTATACTATTTTCTCTTCTGTTTCTTGTTCTGTATAACCAATTGGGTTTCATTTCCTTTTCCATATATAATGATGATGATGGTGATATGATGGTCGTCGATTCTATGTGTATGTGCAAAACAGGATTTCTTATTCCCAAGATCACAAGAGACCAATAAGAGTCACAAGACTTAAAGCAACATGAAGTTTCGAGCTGTGATGGATGATGGCGAATATATGCGGGAATTCCAATATATTGTGCTAACACTCTCTAAGCTGACCAAAGAATGCGTCATAAACATTGAGAAGAATAAAATGCACTTTATAGCCAACGAAGAGTCGGGGACTACGGCGCCTTTGGTGTGGGTGGACATTGAAGCAAAGCTTTATTTTTCCGAATATCACTTGGAATTGGTCGACAACAATCATCCACAAATCATGCTCTCGGTATCACCAGCCAATCTTAGTCGTTCCCTGACCATGCTCAAATCCAATGCCCGCCACTGTAAGTTCAAGTTATTGAATTTGCAATTTCCATGCCTGAGGATTGAAGCAGAAGTTATGACAAGTTCGGATCAAACTCGACAGATTGTGCACGATGTGCCGGTGACTGTCATACCCAGAGTTGAATGGGATTTCTATGAGCTGCCACAGAAACCCAATTCAAAGCTAGTGCTTAATGTGCCCTCGAATCGTTTGATGCGTGGCCTAATTGATAAAATAAAGAATCTTTCGCCCACCATAATATTTTACGCCACCTCAGGCGGTGAAATGAATCTAGTGGCCGAAACGGAAATGGCTACCATAACAACACGTTATAAAAATCTGGATATAAAAGAATTGAACCCTTCCAAAGAAGAACGAAACAAAGAACAAATTGAGGCTTCCTGTTCGGTGGATTGTAAGAAAACTTCCCTATTCTTCTCAGCCCTGCAAGTACCTACTAGTGAGCTATCCTGTGGCATTGACGATGATCGCCTCATACACATGGAAGTGAATATACGTCAGGGCATTGTCATACATTCCATATTGCCAGCTGTTTGTATGTAAAGCCCCTAAAAGGAAATAATTCGCATTCCTTAATAAGAGCTTGAATAAATACCTGACTGCTGACATTCGTTCTCCGTTTTACTTAAAATAAAAGTGACGCTTTAATAGAGGGGATCACCATTCTCTTCGCTTTTGTATCATCATACATTTTAAATAAAGTGGAAAATATATTTAATATTTACTCAAACTGTTTATTTTACGTTCTGTACACGTTTTGTTGCTGTTGTTGCCATTTAGCCAGTATTTTATTTAAAGTTTACATGGCAAATAACACAATATAGCCCCAGCACAGCTATTAAGTACTAAGGAGGAGTACTCACTGTTGTCTTGTCCATTCGGTTCTTTGTGTTTCTTCATCTTTTCTCAGTATGAGGATGAGTATTACACGTAAATAATACACTTTGCTGTAATTGGCTAACTATGTACATATTTGCACATTGTTTTTGCACACCTAGTTTCTTCATTGAATGTTGTTGGCTTTGTATTCATCTTGATTTTTCGAAAATAATCTAAATATGTAATAGATAATTGGTATTCTTTTTTCTTAAAGGAAGAGAATTTCCATTTCTGTGACATGACTCAGTGGAATTTAAATTTATGGGAGAGGTAAGAGACAAGTTATTGACTATTTGTATAATTTTAGGGATATTTGCTTTCAGAAGGATGTAGTTATTGAATTGAATTTAGTTTTGTTCTCTCTTTGAGCAATACGATCTAAATATTTGCGGCAAAACGTCGTCTAAACAAGCAATCAAGTGTTTTGCCAATGGTCAAATGAACGTTTTACCGAGCTCACAATGACATGATTGCATACTTAACATTGTGAAACATACATATATATACTTTAAAACAAATAATTGCGTAAAAAAATTTTCAAATTACAAAAAAAAAAAAAAAAAATCATTTTCAATGGACAGACTTATCTTATCTAGCTTTTGTTCCTCCAAATCTATCTATGGCGTTTTAATGGAGTTATTTTTTGCTTTGTTTATTGCTAATAACGAATTGTTGCGAAGTCGTTTAGAGAATCAACAAATTCTAAATTTGTTCAAGTGAAAATTGTTATTCTAAATGAATTGAATATGTTAGACTGCGGAATTAGCAAATGTTAACATTTTTTTCATAATAAATTCAGTTTGCTATACCTGTCACTGAAATATTATGGCTTTATGGCTTCAAGGATTTGACATTAGAATTTCAGAGGCTAAATTTTTGATCTGTAAGGTGCAAAAAAAAAAAAAAAATTAAAAAGGGACACAGTTGGGATTTTGTTATGCCGAGGTGTAGTAAAAAGAAGAATGTTACGATTTGGGTAAAATATGCATCATTTTGTTCGATAAATTGTTGCCATTCTGAAGGTAATCCCACTATGCCTTCCTCACACAAACCTTCGTCCATATTGGCAAAAAACTTGGACTATATATCCACTTACATTAGATTATGCATATACGATGTAGATATCATCCGAAAATGGCAGGTCTGCCTTAAGAACTGCTAAAAGAAGATCGATCGAAGAATAACCAAGGTTTTATATACATATAATTTTGAGAGAAAACTGTATTGAGATTGAAAGTTTGCAATAGTCATGTTGTGCGCTCAGGTGAAATCAACATTGAGTTATCTCACTAGTAACAATAACAAAAGGGGAACATTTCCATCGTTCGCGGACGAATTGTCTGGGAATTCTCTCTTGCCAATTAGTGTCAAATCTTTTCCAGTGACAAGCAGTGTTACTAGCATGTAGTATAAATCTTTTTTTTTTTGTGAAGAAATTTAGACCGGAAATTATAAAAAGAGGAATTGACTGTTCTGAGGGATTTTTTTTTCATTTTTGGCTGGTTTATAAATTTTTTGGTTTCAAAACCGCCGGTCTGGCAAGACTATCAGCTGCCATTTAGGAATTTTAATCGTTTAACAACCGAAGAATGCGTAAAAATAGTTAAAACTTTGTGCAAAAGTGGTGATTCAAACGTGGGCACTTTTCGTGATGTCATAATCGACCTACTGAGCAAGAAATTGAGAAGATTATAAAGAAATTTCAATAGACTGGAAGCGTTACAGATGTGGTCAGGCATGAGTGTCATCGCAAAGTACGCACTGCTGAAAATATTGCTTCTGTTGGTGAAAGTGTGGCAGATATGATAACCGACATTTGTTTGGCCTGCAATTGAAGATTATGAACTGAACGATATGTGGTTTCAACAAGACGGAGCCACACAACACGACCGATTTTGGTTTTATTGCATGAGAAGTTTTTAGGAAGCGTAATTTCACGTTTTGGCGACGTTAATTGGCCACCATGATCATCGATTTGACGCACGTGGGTCTACGTCACAGACCGGGTTTACGCGGGTAATCCCCAAACGTTGGAGCATTTGAAAACCAATATTTGTCAAGTTATCGCCGATATACCACACGAAATGTTTGAAAAAGTGATCGTAAACTACCTCAAAAGGATCCACTGCTACAACCTATCCAGAGGCTGTCATTTAAATGACTGTATAATATTTGGTACATCTTGCCATTATGTCCATGCTTTATGATGTGTGTTTTATTTATTTAAGCTTACTTTTGAAACCGAAAAATGGATAACCAGGTATTTCGGGCTTTCTGACCAGAAATTTTGTGTATCAACCGGAAAAGCGGTCAAAAGTTTTCAAATTATACAGAAAGCGATTGTCAAATTATTGGTTGTAATTCGAAATTTAATAGATAATTTTAAAACATTTTCAGAACTTTTTAAAAATAAAATATCGCATCCATTCTAAGAAAGATAACGTTTACAAATATATATATTGTGACATGTATAAATAGGTATGCAAGATCACGCAATACACCGGCTCTGACAAAAAATATTGAAATTTAACTTTAATTTTGAAATGATTTCAATTGAAATCTGCTATATGCAATTACTAAGCTTAATGCGAATGATATGTATTTTTAAAGAATAACACAATATCGTAAATGAAAGAAAAAATAGCGTCCACTGCTGATTTATATTACTTACATAAAAATGACAAATGAAAAAAATATGAATGCGGTGAAACTTGTATTTGAAAAAAATCCGTGAATAACAGAGTGGTTTTTTCTCAACTAGCGTTTTGTATTGTAATTTGATTTAGATTTAGGCTAATGTATTACAATTTGTAAAATAAAATTAAAATGAAAATTAATGTCATATTTTTGCGTGCTTTAAGAGTGCAGTAGCGAAAAAATATTTCGAACAATTTCATGATGTATAATAATCAAGCACCTTGTTTAGGACAGTTTTTCTCTAAATATTGATATATTTTTTTATTTATTTATTTATTTTATTTATTTATTTCTGACTTGTAATTTAAAGCCAATTATAAGTAAATTACAATATGCAACAATTCATCATAATAAAAATTAAATATAAAATTTATAAAAATATAATATGACATTATGATCATTAAAGACAAAAAAAA
>JAHXMU010000036.1:1584923-1675490 GCA_019455685.1 Philornis downsi
TTTTTTTTGTCTTTAATGATCATAATGTCATATTATATTTTTATAAATTTTATATTTGATTTTTATATATATAGGTATATACATATATATATATTTTTTTGAAACGAAATGTTTTTGTGCACATTTGAATATTTTAGATTACTTTTACTTTCTGAAACAATAAAAGGGATTTTGTACCAAAAAAATTGATTTTTTTTTTTAGGGATTTTCTCGAGTGCAGAGTTGGCAACACTGGTAATGAGTGTCATAAACCTAACCGAAGTTGCTTGAAAATCTAAGAGTTATTGACAATTTATAAGCTTATGACAATTAACAAGTTAACAATTGCGATCAACGTTACAATGCTGATTTCATAAATTTTGCCTGTGCTTGTGGGAAAAGGCCTCGAAATATACGGTCTTGGATAACATATTCATACAACTCATCTAAGAATTTGCTGTTCATTGCTTTTATACATATATATAATTCATTAGTTTAACTGGAGAAACCATAAAGAACTTCCAAAAATGGTAAATACTTTCAAAATTGAGAAGCTGCAACAATGACCTTCCTCGCCATAAGAAACGACCAAGTCAACTCATCATCATTTTCAATTACAGTACAAGAGAACGACAATAAACTACCATACGGTATGCAAAATAATAACCTCATTTTTAAATAGTATTCCATAATGATAAAACAAAAGCAATCTTAATAAAGAGGGCAAGTACAAGCAACAACTACAAAAATGCAATAGTAGTCATAACAGTAATGAGTGAGTGTGAATACTGCAATGCCCTGTAGTAGTTGTTAACAATAATATTTGTCCTAATTTATGCCTGTAAGCTTTTATAGTTATGTTGGCCGTTACCGTGTTCACTTTTTTCCCCCCTCAAGCTCACTTTCGGTTCCATGTACCCTATGCCGTTGTTATGGTTTCACGGCTGGTAATGGATGGGTCCGAAGGTTATTTGCATTGCATCTGAGCGTGTCTGAATTACATCCAAATGCACTCACTCATTCATTCGCATTTGTCAAACAAGTTCGTCAAGAGTAAAATATACAGAGGAGAGACAGAGTGAGTGATTAAGAGATGCACTCATGGAGCAACAAATACGCATTACATTGTAGTCTTATTATTGGTGTTTTATTTCACATTTCTTGCTTCGGAAACCTTTTTTTATAAATACAATTTTTGTGGTTTATTGTTATAGATTCCGAGGTTCTGTCCGTGCTTTACGACGCTAAGAGAATCTTTAAATCCTAGAATACATCAAAGGACCTGCCATTGCATAGTGTCCTCACTTTTGGGCAGTCAGATATTTAGAATTTAATAACGGATTCGCTTCGGAAAATCTTAGCGCTGGATCGATTATTTTCATTATGCATAAGTGTACCTGTGACCACAAGGATAAAATACATGTTAGTGAAGTTAGGACAAAATCTAGTTTATTCGTTACTATAAGGTATGCAGTAAAAAGAAATCCAGTATTTAAGTTTGACGTTGAAGGTTTTATTTAGCATAGTTAGAAAGACCCGGTTGATGTTATACATGCATTGTTTTGTTTGATAACTTATTCTATTTAGAAGGCAATTCCATTATTTGTCTATCATAGAAACCCTTATCTCTATCGGCAAAAAAATAATTTTCATAAGATTATCCTGGGACGAATTTCCCACCATCAAAATCATTCGCCATTCAGATGAACAGATGGCAAACCAATTGGTGTTAGATCCGGACTATAAGGTGAATGCATAAGAACCTCCCAACCATGCTGAAGGAGCTATTGGCGACTTACTATCGACCTGTGTGGTGTGGTGGTCTTGGTGCTGTTCTGACAACAGAATACATATCTTATTGACTGAAGCTGGCCGCTTCTAGAGGGTTTTTTCCTTCAGACGGTCCAATTGTGGGCGACCACTCCCAATCCCACCAAACACACAGCAAAATCCTGGCAAGTGCCAAGTGGCACTCATAAAATATTTCTTTGGCATCAGACACGCAGGTTTACAACAAATATTAAATGTTGTTGATGAGGATTGTGACAATTTGACCACTTACAGCATTAAATAGCGAGCCATTGAGTCTCCAGCCAACTATAAACTCACATTCAAATTCATGCTTTGTTGACTGGTTTGCATGCCATACTCGTAAACAGATATCGTATCATCAATTATAATGTGTCTTATGAATTTTTGTCTTTAGCGATCTTTACGTAATTGAGGTTTCGAAAGACTCTCATAGAATATTTATTTGGCATCATCATCTTTTGCTTCCGCGGCCGGCAGGCAACTCAGAGTTATAACAGGTAGTCCTCCTTTATAAGGATTGTGACCAGTAGGTCGCTTACAAGGTTAAATCTTGAGGCAAAGCGTCTAAGCGTCTTGTCAACCATCAACCCACATTCAAATTTAAGCCTTTCAGGTCTAGCAGTTGCCGCAGTTATAATATTTTTTCGTCCTTGTCCCGTCTATCGCCTCTTCTCGTTGGCAGTTATGTCAGCTTGTCGAGGATGTCGGCTAATCGGACAGAAACACATTCTCTATATAGTCCAGATATTTCAGATGCATATAACGTTCGCGGTTGTCGTCAACATTTGATGACTTCCTTTGCCTGTATATAGGTATATCGGCCAACAGTGGATTTCGTTGCTCCCATTAGTCCCTGTCGTAGGATGATTGACGGATTAATGTTGACCCGGCGCCATCTGCATTAGAGGTTCACTAGTCGGTTGGAGGTTCACTATCAAGTATTCCTCGATACCCAGCATTGATAGATAAATTGGATAAAAAAATGCGTAAATTCTCTTGTAACATTGTTAAATTGCGGCAAAGCGGATTGTTTTATTCGCTGTGGGGTTGATTGTGGTATGTTAAATTCTTTTCAAAGTTCGTTGGCTGACTTTCTTCTACGGACCTATTTACTAATTTGCAATTCGTGGCTAATGCTTAGGAAGCTCATTGTACGCTTCCACATTACTTATACAACCAACGCTGCCACAAGGATATAATGCCTTGTGAGAAGCAACTGCGAATAATGTTTTTCTTGCAAAGTGTAACCATATTTCACGTACTCAGAGCTAGAGGGTGCAAAAAACATTCCACTTATCGAGGTAGTGTTGAAATTTCCGTTTGGAAACATATAATGATGCGTATCTATATGTTGTTACACGCTCATTTTCCACTTCTCAAGTATTCCCTCTTAACAATTTAAGGTCGGGTTACACTTCAAAGCAAAGCAATTAGAGTTACCAGTTTAGCATATTTTATTATTTTTTTGTTTTTACTTTTTTTTTTGTTATGGAACTTTTTTAAATTGTTGCGCTAAATGCTTTTAAGCATATTTTTTTTTCTTATAATAATTCTTTTAGTTTTTGGCTTAAACCTAGTTTAACACAACATACCAAAACATTATAAAATTAACCTTTACGGGATAGAACAGGTAAATTTAAGGAAAAAAGTAAATTAAAAAAAAATTGGAGGCGACGGACGTATAGTTACTGAATTATAGGATATTGAAGTTCAAAATTGGTCAGAATGGACCTAACATAATCTGCTCAAATGAAAGGAGCAACTTCAAATACTAGACTCTAATTTTTGTATAAAAATGTGCTTTGGAAAAAACTAAAAAATATTTTAAAAGAATCGGTAATTTTTTTTAAACAGAAAATTGAATTATTTTGTATTGTTGTTAGAAATGCAAATTTTTTTTAAATGTTAAAATTTTTTTTTAAAATAATGAAATTTTTTTTTACAAAATTCATAATAATTTTTTTAGAATAATTCTTAGCCTGCGGCGCTATTTTAAAAATACATAAAAATTATTTTTAAAAATCCATTTTTTTAAATAATTGTTTGTTCTGTAAATTGTACATGATCGCCTTCTTTTGGGTTTAAGCCCCAAATGTGCAGACCGCGATTTCTCTAATTTAATGGTGTGCAATAAATTGGAATTGTAGAATCATCAACATATAACGGAATTTAAAAAAAAAATGTAGCTAGTGCGACTGTTCAAAAGTACCGCTTCACGAATTTGTAAATGCTGCCGTACTCACCAAAAAGTTAAGTAACCCTCTTGATGCGAGTCTTAAAATATGTTTTTTAAATAAATATTTTTAAAATTTTTTAAAAATTTTAAATACATTTCTTGAAAAAAAAAATGTTTCCAATTTAAAAAAAAAAAAACATTTCATTTGAGTACCCACAGTTAGAGGATTATATTTGATCCTTTCGGGCTCCTTTTTAATCCTTGAGGGCGCTTAGCTCGGTAAATAGGGGCTGCCGCAAACTTTTTTATTTTACATGTTTTCTTATTTTTACGCTTTCTGTTACCTGGAAAAAAAATATAAAAATTTTCATCTTCTTTGGTGTGTTGTGCTAAACTAGATTTGTTTCGCTTATTGTATTATTGAGCGTTTTTGCATTTATTGAAGATTGTATAAGAAACGTAACCACAAAAAGTTCTTTAACTATTGGAAAACAAAAAAAAAAAACTAATTTTTATCGTTTTTACCCTTTCCAACACTGTTTAAGAGCAATTTAAACGAATTGTGATGTAACAACAAAGTAAACAAGAACCAAATAATGAAACGGGTTATTCAAATTTTTTATAACATATTCTCAAGTTTCAAATAATAGGGGAGTGAAATATTTAATAATTGCAACAATTGATAATAATTTGTCAAAATATACGTAGGAAGATAATTATAATTTCTAATAAATTGTCTTAAATTCTTTGGATACCGGATAAATGAAAAACTGCGTCATTGTTTTAATTTAATGCTCATTTCTATGAAAAAAGTGTTTTTGATGATTTTTTCTAACAATTTGGATACCAAATAATGCTAACAAATGAAATGATTACATAGACACATAGATGCATATACTGTTAGATTAAAGCTATGCACTATATATTTATACTATACTATTTTCACGAGTTAAAAATTCCACTAGACATTGTTTACTCGTAAAAAAATTTCGCACCATTGCCAGCTTTTCTTGCATTGGTTTTCAACATCAAAATCGGAACAATTTACGTTTTTACGTCATAATATGTGCGATAATATATTTGCGCCATTGTAAAATTGTATCTTGTTTTATTACTATTTTATTTCACAAGTTTACAAATGTTATAGTGAACATATTATGACGCAAAGATGTAAGCTGTTTAGATTTCAGTGCTGGGAACCAGCAAGCAAAAAGGCTGATGTTGCCACTTAACAAAGTTTTCCTTGCGAAAAAACAGTACCATTCTTTTTACATGGAGTTTCACCGTGAAAAATCAGCATAGTAGAAGTAAAACTTGGTACATATCGAAGAAAAAATAGCTAAAATAGCTTTTTAATAGACCTATTTTTGGTTTATGAGTACAATTTTTGGGTACAACCTATTAAACCTGTAATTAAACCTTATGTGTTTGAAAATGTGTTGCCTTATACGGTCAGTACATTCAACAAATCTTTAGCATATAATTCTTGAATCATTACCGAACACTTAAGTTTGATTTTTTGTTTCAAAAATTTTGAACAATTTTTATTTTTTGCTCAAAAAAAAAAAAGGAAATTTAACGCAAAATAATTAGACATGTATAAGCACTTGTTCTTTAATCATCAGGGATGTTTTTTCGTCCAATTTATATGATTCAGCCTATTAACGTTATCGGTGGCACCTGTTCAAAGTCGCTATTTGTTTAATTTCACGAAAAGTGTCTAATGTGATCGACTATGAATCGCCTTTGTCGTCCACAAACAGTTATATACTGTCAACGAAAACATGGCAGAAAAATAGAAAATGGAATTAGAAAAAATGTTGATGATTCCCAAACATTAAAGGGCCATGAATTATGGATATGCACCTGGATTGTCTGGAATATGTGGAGAGAAATTGCCTTTAAGTGATGGGATGAAAGTTGTCAATAAATATAAGACTAACTGATGTTTGCGATGTAAAAATAGTCATATTCCTTGTAGACAGTGTTATATAGAACAGGGATGTGGATTTATAGCTCTATATGCGATCGAATAGCCACAGTTTGCATCAATGCGAAATATTTTTATGACCCTGATTTATGCAGATGATCCGACGGTAATATGGGAGGTACATATTAACGGTGATGTAGGAAATGAAGATGCGCTTGAGCCATCTAATATATATATATTTTTTTGTTCAAGTACAAAATTCGTCCATAATTAGTATCAAGGCATTAAAATATGAATTTTTCTGCATAAAGATTTCAATGTTTCAAGTTTCCGTTGAAATAACATATAGGGTTATCAATTTTTCGGTTTCAAAAGTAAAGTTAAATAAAACACGCATAAAGCTACGATTTTGATGAAACTTTTATTTCATTATAATGCGTGGACCTTGCCAATATGTATGAAATACAATGTCATTTAAATGACCGCCTTTGGATTAGTTGGAGCAGTAGATCCTTTTGAGGTTCATTTAGCGTCGTCATTTTCATTATTCATTTTCAGTCACTTTTTCCGGATGCAATGACTTTTCCACAATCACATCTGGATTCTCCGGATTATTATTTGTTGACGTAACTAACGAGTGAGAAATGATTTTAATCGCTAAAGAAAATTTTGTTCGATTTACAGCTGTTTTAACTATTTTTACGCGTTTTTCGATTCCATATTCATAAATGGCAAACATTTCACTAAATAAATAACAATTCAGATAAAAGGTATTTAATATTCAACAGCCTTTCCAGATCGGTGGTTTTGAAACCAGAAACTGGATAATTCTATACTTCTTCACTTCATAAGAATTTCCCCATTTCACAGTGTTTTTCCGCGCAATTGCTCGAAAATTTGGGCTTTGAATCTAAGATTCTTTAATCCATTCGTAGAGCCATTTTTTCAACGCTGCAAGATCTTTTTGTTTCTTTTAGGTTGAAAGCTATTGTAGCAATTTATAGTACAAATATTTTGGATTTTCTTTATGTTGAAATAAGTTTCAATATTATATGAGTCCTAAGTGAAAAAAAAACGAAGAAAAATTTAAAAAAAGTATGAAAAAGCCAGAAGAACGCGTAAAGTTAAATCCAATTTTTGCCCACTAAACAGGTGGAATTTAGCAGGGAAATGCAAATTGGCAACATTGGCAGTATGCATCGTTTTTTCCTCCCATCGGAATACGGAGTACAAATCGTCCTAATAAAAAAAAAAAACTGCGTAGTCTTACTTTCTTTTTAACTAAAATTTACCATCCACTTTTTCAATAAATAATTAATGTGAAGAATAACAGTGCCGATTTATTGTTGTCAATTTTAAGAAAAACAAAACTGATATGATTTTTGCATGAAACTGGAAGCGTCACTGGCCTGCAATAGATGCCAGTGAAATTTACATGGAGAACATGTGTCCAGATTTCATTTCTTGTAGTCTGGGCCTTGCAGTGTTACACTCTTCTCGCCATTTATCTCAAATGCCTACTGCCTTTTTTCTCAATTGCCAGAGCCAATCTGGTGATATCAACGCAATATTTTTTGTGGCATTTACTTTTCACATTTTGTTCGATGTCGTTGCAGTTATGTTATGCGATGACTGACGACAGAGAGACGGACGGACAAACCAGTGAGCAAACCAGACATTGAATATGTTGCCTTTAGGGTATGTGTACTGACTTATATAAATGTCGGTATGGATGAATGTTCATCCCTAGAATAAATAAAAGTATTGATGTATGTGCATAACATTGTAGCATTATTTTACTTATTTATTCTATGTTTTGCTCAGACATTGGAGTATATATTTTTTTTGGTGTTATTTCGCTTTTGTACCTCACTCGTACTCTCTGTTTCACAATTTCTTCCTTTCTTTATTTCATTTTAGAATTATGACTTTGTTGTTGCTGCGTTTAGTTGGAAAAACCTGTATGCCTGTCTAACTGTCTGTCTGTGTTATCGCCTGGCTCTAAATGGAGTCACAGGCGGTATTTTATGGCGTTGACTCTTTGTTTGTCAGGTCGTTCTTCTTGTAGTACGAAAATGTTTTGATGTCAGGGATGGGTATTGCGTCGGTAATTTCCCGAGAGGGGATGTGATGTTTGTTAATGAGTTATAGGGAGGGGGTAGTTATGCCCGAAGGACTGGTACTATGTTAGCATTTAGCGGTGAGACTTAGCATGAAAAAAATAGTCGTGAAATTTGGAGTTAAATTTTATAACCAAACAGTACTGCGCCTGTGAAAAAAAAATTTAAATTAGATGCCAACTTTTTTTTTTGTTAGTTTCCAACGCTGAAATCTGAATAACTTAGATTTCTACATCATAATCTCTGTGGCCACAAGGAGGAGAAATTAGGACAAAGCTCAATTTATTCGTTATTATGGTTGTTCTTATTTAGACACATATTTGTGTCCAATACTCCAGCCCGAAATTCGGTGTTCACATGTTATTGTAATTTTTCAAAAAGGTGATTTTTGGAAAACTACGTCATATCTCTAAATATTAATATAAGTGAGAATACGTTTTTTCTATTATTATTATTATTATTATTATTATTATTTATATCCTTAAAACGCATGTTGTTGTCTAAGCGCGATTACAAAATTCTGTATATTTCGAAATTCCAATAATAGCGATTTTTGGAAACACAATATCTCTAAATAATAAATTGATAGTTAAGTCGTTTTTCTTTTTTAACACTTGCGAGTTTTTATTCGATAACGGGAACTTTTTTGTTTACAAATTTACTATGCATGTATAGGCTTTTTAAGGGGAAAGCTAAATTTGGACAAATCGTTCTTGTTTGTGAAACTCCTGAATGGACAAGCCAGTGTAGTTTTTGTTTTTCATTTCAGAGAAAAAGTCACCATCAATGTGTGTAGCGTGTCCTTATGGAACACAATTCCTCTCTCCTATTGGCCAAAGCTGGCCGCTTCTGGGCCACCCTCATATGGTGCAAATGTTTACAATACAGCAGATCATGGGTCCCTGACAATCTCATCAAATACATAGCAGTGATCGAGGCTTGAGGCGTCTGAGGCCCAAAATGTCTTTTAAAATAAAGTTAACTGATGCGTTCCTTTATTATCAATATTGGTTTATCCGTTTGAAATGTCAACATCTTCAACATGACGCAGCCAACGCAATCGCTGTATATTAATGCGTTTGACCACGTCGATGTCGGCATATAGCTCATACAGCTCATTGTTCATGCGACGCCGATACTCTCAGTCGACGATGATGGGTCCATATATTTTCCGGAGTATTTTACTCTCGAAAACTGCCAGTACTGATTCATCCGCTTGTGTTATAACCCACGATTCTGCGCCATATAACAAGAGGGGTAGAACCAACGTCTGGTACAGTCGGATTTTTGTTTGTCGAGAAAGGGCTTTATCACTGAATTGCTTAATTAGCCTATAGTAACATCTGTTAGCAAGTAATACCCTGTCAACGTTCACACAGCGTCCTAAACGAGTATACTATTTATTCGTTGAAACCAATAACGTTTGTTGGTTTTACCCTCGTTTACCACCAGACCCATTTTCGCTGCTTCCTTCTCGATGCTTGAGGAATCTGCAGTGACATCTCGCAGTTTCGCCCAATAATGTCTATGTCATCTGCATATGCGAGTAACATATGCCTTTTTTTAAAGACGGTACCAGTCGTGTTAACTGCAGCTTTCCTCATAATCATCTCCAACAGTATTTTGAAGAGATCGCACGATAGACTAACACCCTGCCTAAATCCTCGTTCGGTGTAAAAAGGCTCGCTTAGATCTTTGCCTGTCTTTACTGAAGACTTCGTGTCAGTCAGCGTCATCCTACAAAGACGTATAAGCTTCGTAAGAATTCCAAACTCGGACATGGTCTCAAACAGTTTTTGCCGTATCGGGCTATCGAAGGCAGCTTTATAATAGACGAAAGACGGCACGAGTCGTTCTGTTTTTCTTGCGTCTTCTCCAGAATTTATCGTAGTGTGAATATCTGGTCAATTTTTGAGTTACTAGGTCTAAAGCACACTAATAAGTTCCAATCAGGTCAGTTAGAAACGGCTTTAGACTTTCACATATCACACTCGACCTTATAGGCAATGGGTAAAAGACTCATACCGCGATGGTTTTTACAAACACTTTGATCGCCTTTTTTTAAACACAGGACACAGTACACTCAAATTCCAATCATCGGGCATGTTTTCCTGGAGCCAAATCGTATTTAGGGGTTGATGCAGGCTGTTACCAGCTCATCGCCACCAGTTTTAAATAGCCCTGCTGGCAGGCCATCACCCCCCGCTGCTTTGTTGTTCTTAAGCCGCAATACTGCTGCTCTGGTTCTCTTTTAGCTCGGTGCTGCGCAATCTATGCCACTCGTGCTGCCTTCCGGAACTAAGAGCTTATAAAAATGTTCTCCCCATAGTTGTAGCACATTATGCGTATCTGTGACCAAATTTCCCTCGCTATCCTTACAGGAGGGGAGCCCTGTTCCATACCCTGTACTTCTTATCTTTTGGTAAAATTTTTGGTCTTCACCTCTATCCCTGTTCCTTTCTATTTCCTCACTCTCTCGCTCTTTCCACAACCGCTTCTTTCGCCTAAAGAGTTGGTGCGCTTCTCTTCTTCTTGTATCGTTCCCTAACTGCACGCGTTACAATTGGTTGTAACGTTGTCCTATATGCAGCATCCTTTTCCCCAGATTTTTAATTAATGATCAAATATCGAATTTGTTGAACGTGATTTTCATCGGCAGTGGATGGTGGTCATTCTAGCTTCTCAAGACAAAACGTAGGTCAATCACTTATGACAGTGATGTCTGCAACAGTGATACCAACTTAGAAACGAAAAAATTTTGAAATTTTATATGTACGCTTAATTTAAATTGAAAACCCTTTTGGACACAGCAGTACAAATTCTTCCTGAAATTATCGTGTTCTAAGTAAATTCAGAAAACCGAGAATATCATATGCCCCGACGAAAAGAGAAGGGCAATAGATATGTTGTCATGCGACAGCTCGACAACAGCTCTGACATATTTAGAAAGTAAATTCAAAATCGATGGATTTACAAAATCTTTGTAATGAAAAATTCCCTTAATGTTTATAATACCACCATCCCGTCTCTGATCCATTGTCCCTATCCTAAAACTGCACACCGCTATTGCTGTCGTTTGTTGCCTTGCTCCTGCTGCTGTTTCTTCCTTGGTTCTTTTTAATTGTGTTCTGTGTCTGCTGATAATTTCTTTGTCTGTGATTTGTTTCAAAATTAGAGGTTTAGTTCTTCTGTTCAACCGCTGGAAAAATTTGCAGAGTTCAATAATTTTTTTTTAAGTTTACTTAAATTTTTGGTTCTTTTCATTTTGTTTTGCTGCAGAAAAGAGAGATTTGTTGTATTCCCTCTTTTTCCACAGTCGCATTATCGTCGTCGGAGTTTTTGTTTATTGTTGCTGTATACTGGTTTCTACTCTTCTTTTTGTTTATTTTGCGCTTTTGTAATGTTTATATTTTGTATTTATTTTTGATTTGTATTTTGCTTTGGCGACGTCTTCTTAAATGTTATACAACGTAGGGTTGCCGTCCACTATTTGGTAAATTCAAATTCCGAAAAATTAAAAATTCGATTTATTCTAGAAATATATGAATGTTTGTGTAATAGTCGGAAATCAGCTAAAATATGTATGTAAAATTCTCAAGTAATAACCGACAAAAGAGAATGTTGAAAGCACAATGTAATTGCTTCCAAAGTGTAAATTAGGAGTGAAACTTGTCGAGCCTACCTTGTGCCAGTTCTAATATTCTCCATACAAAGAGCGGATTAGATTGGTATACCTGATTTGGACAATTGTAACATTCTGTAACGCTTAAAACCACTAGAGGTTCAGTTAGCCACTCCAACTCTGGATCGCTAACTAAACATCGCGATTTTTGTGATTTCCGCTGTAGCAAAATTTATATACAATAGTGAATTCTTTACTAAATTTTACCAGCTGCCGCGTTATTCAGCAACAAATGTTTTCAGCTGCGTGGTTGTGGTCAACTTTCTCAGAATGAGCAAGTGTTCATTTACGCATATTTATAATAGGATAAAACTCTTAGTTAGTTTAATAAATTGCAAAATTAATTTCTTTTTAATGGGATTATCGCGTCGTTTGTTTTTCGAAATTTTCACATTTCAACACACTTTACTTGAAGGAAATTTCTATATTGATTTTTGTACATTTCACCATAGAAGATAGTGTGAGACATTTGATTACAATCTGATAAAATATATGGTCTATATAACAGCTTACTCTTTTGAAGAGGTCAGTTTGCATGGAGGTTACAGCAAAGTTTGAACGTTTATGGTCCAAGGTGGGAGAGCATCTCACATTCATTGCGCTTACGGAACCTACAGTTTAACGACGATAACGAACTTCATAGTTTGAGAACCATTTACCAGACTTATATACTACTCGGCTACTCGAAGTGTACGTCAGACACATAGAGGTGACTGCCGCCCAAATAATGGTAGATGGTTGTATGCGGAATTGAACCTGGAATCATGCGAATGGTAGTCGCGTGTACTAAGTCACAGAATAAACCAAACTACCATTTAGAAATTGAAAGTTTTTTAGTGGTTTATGCAGTCGATCATTTTATATGGGAGGTATTGGAAGAGATGTGTCCATTTTTAACATTTTATTCCTACATTAATACTGGGGAATATTCTATCACGTTCGCCGACCGTCAAAACCCACAGACAGGCTTCTTAAAAAAGTTCTGAAACGAGTTTCGTCTAAAGATACCTAGGATCTAACACGCCAACATCAATGCATTACATTTTTTCTCTTATCGAATGATATATTTTCCTATCCTTGTGGATGTGAGCATAAATGTCTTTATGGGGATATATTTGGGACACATTCAGGGCCGCAACGATTTTAAAGTCGAACTTTTACTTTTATTAAGTTACCTCGATGTATCTGATGAACACAAAATGGTCACGTAGTCGATAATTTCAGTAGAAGCATATTCAACATAGATTCGGTATTTAACCTTTTGCTGGGTGGGTAACAATTAGTGAAAATTTGTTACGACAGAGGGTGATCGATGTGAATTATACAGCGTACATTTAAATAAATTGTTTTCATGGTTTTCGCCTTTCTTAGAACTAGCTAGCTGTCAACTAAAAATTAGAAACGTCAGACAAAATGTAAGCAATGCTTAAATTTTCAATAAACGATTTTGACTATGAAAATAATCAGAACCAAATGAAATTAATGAGCACGAAATAGTTTGGATTGCTTTGCTGCCAACTACAATAAGAAACAAATCGAAGCCGACAGCAACAGATATTACGAAAGAAATCGATTATTGACTGCCGAATTGAATGTACTGATAGTCACAGCAACTGCTAATACGTTAGTCGTTTGCATTTGCTGCGTAAGTTGCTTGATACTTTAGAAAAGAAGATAGAAAACGTTCCGCCTAAGTAAAATTGAGATCCCAATTAAATTTATAATCAAGGAGGACTGTGCATTGCCCGCCCGCATCTACACCACTCCCAAAATTTTTAAGTAATGGGATTCTAAGATAACCGTGGCGATTTTCATTTAAAAATTTAGAAATAATCACAATTCAGTAACGGACGGTTCGTCCCCCCAATGTCAAATATGATTCTAGTCGATAACAGCAGATAATAAATATGTAGGTAAAACACATATGCGTTTGTAGTCTAAAAAGGAAGCATCCAATCGTCAAAACCTTTTAAAATGAGAAAAAGTCTCTAAAATACAAATATGCTCATATCTCCGAAACCGATGAAAGGGATTTGAAGGAAACTGTAGCCATCTTTTAGAAATGGAAAATCGCTTCATATATAAATAATATGTTTCGCCTCATCGGCACAAGCCGTTCATATACAATGGACAATACAATACAATACAATTCATATATAATATGGTAATATCTTTGAAACCGATTGCCCGATCGCAAAATTAATATTTTTTCTGAGGTTTCTAAAGGAAATAGAAGGAAATTGACTGACCTATACGAATAAAAAATCGCCACATATAAAATAAATGTTTTGCTTGCTCATTGCCGTAAGACTTGGGTCAATGTTCGTGATCCTCCATTTCCAAAATATGCATATTTTAAAATTTCTTCACAAAGAAATGCAATTCAATTTGAAGAAATTATAACGAAAAGATGCTGCAAATATCAGCTTTAATGATAGGTCCAACAAATTTTGTTCACATTTTGTTCAGTATATTTGATAGTTAAATTTTAGTTTTTGCAGTCATTGCATTGACTTTACTGTGGCTGCGAACACATAATTGCTTCGGATTCCGTAGCCAACTGTATTTTTTGTCAACACGATTACTGCTGTCGCCTTCGAGTTATGAAGTTGTTAAAGTTCGCAAACACTGAAGACTAAACATTTTCCGCGTTTGTCTTAGTTAAGGAGAGACATTTCAAAAATTAGTAATTTTAAAATTAGTGATTTTAAATCCTAATTTTGACACATTTTTTCCTTAAATGAATTTTTGGGGTATTCTTTTCTCCTATTTTCATATTAGCCACCGATATAATATCTGGAAAAGTTTCATCTTGGTCTAAAAAATAATAAGCAAATTCGTTCTTTTTGGTTGAATAACCTTTTTGCAAAACTTTTGACTGTTGTTTTTTTATGGAAGCATATTAAAAATTCTCTAGAGAATGGAGGCATATTTCCACAAGTATGTTTTAGTGTTAGGAAAATTAGTGTGGTAACTCTGCACCATCAACTGGTTGGCTGCCATACTCGTGGGTCTGGTCCCTGGCTTCCAATTTTCAACACAGCATAGGAGTTGGTTGCTTTTCTGTATTGTCTACCATTGACTTTTTGCTCAAGTTTGAAACTCGTTTCTCTTGTTTTTCTTTCGTTTTACTGCAGTTTGAGATACAAAACGGCAGAAACAAACTTTTTCATGTTTTGAGTACAATATTTTTCGGCTTTTTTTTTTTTTTGTGTTTCCTTCTTCCTCCACAGTGGTTGATTGTAAACAAAACGAAAAAGTTAATCATTAAAGACCAAACTCTTGTTGTTATTCAGATATGATATCGGTGGTATCGCCATTTGTACATCATCTACCAGTTTTCGAGCAGGAAGGTGAGCTGCTGCACTTTGAATTTGCTCCACTCGAACTCATCATCCTCCTCATCATCAGTATCAGTAGCACAACAACTAACTTCATCACCATCGTTGTTGTATTCGTCCTCAATGAGACAGATACTTGCGTTGTGAAAGTTTTTCATTTTTGTTTCCCTCTTTTTGTTTTTGACTGTCGTTTCGTTTAATCTGAGAAAATTTAACACAACATAAAATTGTAACAGGATTAGGTAGGAGGTTGTCTTGAGTGGGGCAGGAATTGTGACTGGGTGGGTATCAGGGATTTTGTCGCCAGCATTTGCGCATTAAAAATTTAAAGATTAGTATGAATTTGTTGAATGGCCTTAAATTTGAATTTGACTTCAATCAGCGTCAGAAATTTCGTATAACTTAATCATGCCAAAAAGTTTTGTGTTGATTCAAAGATTGAAAATCTTTTAATACCTGACCTGAAAACCGAGTAGTTCCAGTATTCTGCTGAGAAGTATCAGTTATCAGCCGGTATCAAAAAGTAGCCTGAACTATGGCAGATGGTCTTTGAAGTTGAAGTTAATTTTTTGAACAAAAATTTAAAATTTATAGGTTTTACCACACAGTAACGAAAATTGTATTGAAAATGAAGGAATATTGTAAAATAATTCATTATTTTTCAATATTTGGCCTTACCCATAGCGCATTGTTTTCGTTTAACAGCCATTACAAAGGTTTTATTTATCTCGTATGGCGGCAGTTCAGCCTTAACACTCGCTCGTATTGGGCCTATTGTAAGCTCGTGCTAATGGCTAACGTCTTCTTATGGTTTCGAAAAAGTATAAAACGAGTTTTTGCATGCGACGAAGAAGTAAATTGACTCCTCCGCCTTTTCATGGGTCGATTTTCAGCTATTTTTCTGTAAGTTTTTATACACGTGTGAACTTCGTAATGTCTTTACAAAAGATATTATAAGGCTGGCGTGATATATATTGTATTGTATGTAATAAACTGCATAACTTTTATGTATCATCGTCTTCATATGAACATACGGTTAGATGTTGTGCTAGCTGGATACATATCTGAACAGTAGTGTTCAATACTTAAGCAACAATTGAGTGGAAGCTGTATTATGACAAATTTATCCTAATCCTTGGGAAAATCAATCAATTTGAAATTTTTCTCCTTACGACCACAGTTTTGGCTTTACATTTTCCACTTCTTCAATGTCATTATTGTTATCAATAGACGACGGTTAATTTTTCAGTAGAACATTTGAATTTGAATGTGTAAATATTAGAGAATTTTGTCGTTCAAATATCCACACTAAAGGAAACAATAAATTTACGTCGGAAGTGTGTGCGATTGACACATTTTCTGCCAAATGTTCGACCACATTAAAATGAAAATTTTCTCTGGCTTTCTGATTTACTTATTAAAAAAATTATGTTCCGCTCCGACAATCGTGTCGCTTCCGAATCGCTATGCATAACTTCATTATAACAGCAACAAATATCAATTGAAAGCGACAGTATTCCCGAGAACCCAGTTTTAGCAATTAGGAATTGCAATTGCATTTTTTGTCCAATTAGTCACATCAAGTTTAAACAGGCTCGTTCAGCGGATTACTTTCTTCTGCGCTGTCAATTAAATCCATTGTCGAAAAACTTTCCTGTTGGGGCACAAGGAGATCTTGCAAACGCCATCGTGTTGCCGCGTTTGATATACAGGGTAGCGCACCAATTGTACTACAATACCAAATTCAAATAACTTTTTTTAATCAATGTATTTCATATATTTTGGTTTTTTGTTTACAAAATGTAAATTTATTTTATATCTAGTTGGTTTTGAAAATGCAAAAACTCGTTTTATACTTTTTCGAAACCATAAGAAGACGTTAGCCATTAGCACGAGCTTACAATAGGAGCAACACGACCGTAAATGACCTCCATGCTTATTCACGCATATGCGACACCTGATTAGAAGGGTTGAAGTCGGGATCACCTCAATTATTGTTTTAATAGACTGCTTCAATTAAGTCAAGTTCGTTGGTTTCGTTTTGTACGCCTCGTGCTTGACATAACGCCATAAAATAATGTCTGGTGCATTCAGATCGAGTGACCTTTGGGGGTCAGCCAAAAGTGGAGCTTCTTTATATTAATTTGTTTGAGAATTTTCGTTGGAGTTCCGCCATAACTGGTCTGGCTATGTGTGCATTTGGTACATCTTGCTGAAACCAAATGGTTTTGAAACGGTACGTGCGCCACCCTGTAGTTAAATCATTTTTTTAGAGATCTGTGTCGTCTGCTTCTGCAAGAACAATGACGTTGCACTATATGACAAAACGGCAGCCAGTATCTGATTTATGTAGCTGAGCTTTCGTTCGCAGAGAGTTGAATTTTTCAATGTTTATTTGTTAAAGTCAGTCAAAGATAATAAAATTTTTAACACTTTTCTACAAAAATTTAAGAAAATTTCTGATTTCGTTCGTGCAATTTTTTTGATAGGCGCCGGAACAAATTGTTTTGAATCGTTCTCAAAGCTTGAAAGGACTGCAGTAACGTTCCTTCTTAACGTTCGGCCTTCTTCACAAATATTTGAAGGGACTACAAGATAATCTATCGTTATACCTTCACCTCTCTCCTGTGAACGTTTGCTTCCAGAGCGTTTACTCGGCGTAGGACTACTACGGCGTATTTGTGGTGAGTGGGTCTGCTGACATTTTCAGAAGGTTGGCGGCTGCAGAACTGTGGGATCGACCGGAACCCCCAGCTTGGTGACGACAGCTACTGCCCGCTGCAAGAGCACCAAAAATTAATTAAGAAAATTCTTAAGATGTCTTAATTTGTTAATTTTGTGGTATAGCCGTTGTTTTTTATTACTTCCGAACATCTCATCAGCATTCGACTGCTTTTCCAATTCGACGATAAGCTCATCACCATTTCGGAATGCCACATTTCCGATATTACGTTTGGCAATCATCCACATGTTCTCAATCGGCTTGAGATCGGGAGATTGAGGTGTTCACGAGGTAACCTTGATTTGATTTTCCCCCAACCAGCCTTTAACAACCCTAGCCATGTGTTTGGCATCGTTGTCGTGCTGGAAAGTGGCATTTCCCATTCAGCGTACGGAAGCATAACTGAGCTCAGAAGATCTCTATAGATTGTGGCTGTCATTGTATCAGTAATGCGGTGAATTGGATCTATTGCATATCTCGAGAAAAATCCCCACGCCATGATATCTCCTCCACCGTGCTTTACTGTGTACCTATGATTAAACTTTTTTCCCCGAGGTCGTCGAACCATTGACTCTTGCATCTGATCCTCGGAACTTAAATTTTGATCCGTCAGACCATAACACATTTTTCCATTGCTGCTGAGTCCAATTAAAATGTGTTTGAGCAAAGTTAAGGCGAGCTCTACGATTTTATTTTTCTGACACAAACGGTTTTTTTTGGTGCATCTGTAGCTTCTGAGACCGTAATCTCAGGCTCTCCTTTTGTAGTAGAAAGACTTGCATCTACGGGAGTTTCTGTTTTAGCTTCTCTAGGAACGGCTTTTGGAAATTTCGTAAAAAAATTATTGATTTTCCGATCTTCATGTGCAATTGTTACACGATGTCTTCCACCTTTACGAACTGTTTGGATGTTTCCATTGTTAACTATGCGACAAACCGTCGTTTTATGAATACCATATTTTATAGATATTTCTTTTTAAGAAAGTTCATTGTCAAAATCACGTAAAACTCTCGCTTTTAATCCTGAACAGTATTTGTTTCCAGTCATTTTTCTCAAAAATTTGTAAAGTGAAGTAAACCTTTTAACCTCCGACCTAAAAGTGCTTTAAAAAACAATAAACATGAATTTTTTGATAGAATGCCAATACGTAAATCGTAAATGATTAAAAGGAATGTGATTACCGTTACATCTGAGCATTTATTAGTGTTAATTACATAGTCAAAAATTAAGAGAAAGGAGAGTTGCAAATGTTTTGAACACTTTATTTGTACTATCTGTAGCAATTTTTTTTTTTTTGGATTGATAAAAATAACGAGTGAAGTTAAGAAAACAACAAAAAGTTTTCATAAATGGGTAATTAAAACAAAAATGCAAACCGTACATGTCAACTCGGTTGCAAATGTTTTGACCACCACTGTATATTATATACCATTAAGTATATAATAACCTTCATGAGTTGGTATAATAATTTTGCTTGAATATAGGCATAAACATACTCGTATAAACGTATACATAAATTGTTAGACATACATATGTATGATATATGTTTGTATATACACCAACATCTACAATAACATTTAGAATGTTTGTTGTTTTCGCCATTAACTTCGTACCCATTCATCCAGTCATTTGTCTAGTTTTCGTCATACTCATATGGCCATTTGTTAGTGCTTCATAAGGTACTACGTCGTATACTATCTACATGACAACAAAACAGCTGAACTTGTAAATAGAAATGGAATAACAATAACAAACCAAGCCATTATGAGTGCCCAACAGAAATCAACCATCTAACTAACTATTATTAAGCCCAGTGCACACACGATCAGCTGATCGGCAACGATGTCGTTGAGGTCGACCAACCGCGAAAACTTGTCTCTTGCCTATTACTAGTTTTGTATTTATAATTTATCTACTAATGGTGCTTCCTCTACACTTCGTGTCGTACTTATTTGTTCGTCTTCTTTTCTTTCATTACAGGTAAGGAACGAAACCAAAACAGACCTTGTGAAAAACGGAAAAACATTAAAAGTGAAAAACTACATTTGGTTTTGAGTGGGTACGTTCGTCGTTATCAGTCACAATTCAGAATAAGGGAACAAACCAACGGAGGCAAAAGTGTAAGTTATAAAGTGCCTAGAGGCGAGAGTGACTGTGACTGCGACAACGACGATGACCACGACGATGATGATGACGACGATGAGCACAATGACAATAGAACGAACAAAGACATAGCGTCGTACATGAAGTGAAGGGTTACAGGAAGAGGACGTGTATAGTTCTCTATTGAACGAACAACGCAACACAAACTGACGGTCATACGGACAGCCGTAGCACTCACATTTCACTCAGAGTTCATGTAATTGAGTGAAATAGTTTCATATTATTTGTTCGCTGTATCGTCGGAAATTGTGGCTACGTTTCGAAAACGGGGTACTACTACGTAATTACATTCTTATAATGTTTGTAATACATTTGGAATTGAATTTATGTAAGATATAAATCACACACAAACGTAGAGCAGATCAAAGCCATCGATGACATTTGAATGTGCAAAATTAATTCAGGCGAAAGCGCATCATTTGTAGAAAAAGCATATTTCTAGAGCATATGCAATTTAATGCAATGAATGTAAATAAACAACACAAATTTTGCAATATTTCCATATTACACGGCTTTAAACTTTTCTGAATTTTCAAATATTTCTGAATTTTCTAAATGTTGATCTAACTAAATGAACATTCAAATATTCGAATTTTCAAATCCACAAATGGTGGGGTAAACAAAATGTTTACCTTATCTGAGACGACATTGGTTGTTACGAAGGCTCTTTTCAGGCGCTCTTTTTCCATCACGAAGTATATTCCAGTAAAATTGAACATGGCTGTAACGATTTCAATACAGTCGAACATGGCAGTAACCATACATTTTAGTTCGTTGTAAGTGAAATTCGTTATGCCTGTGGCAAAATTATATTATGGATCAAAAAATATTTCTAATTATATTTTAGAACTTTTATCGCTTCGTCTAAACATCCGAGTTAAAAATAACCTAAAAGTTTCACGTACTAAAAAACTTAAATCAAATTCCTCTGTAGCCACATATAAAAAAAGGGGTAACAACAAATATAACTTTTGAATTGCCAACGTAACATTCATAAATATTATGTTTCGTGATGTTCATACCATGCTAAAATATTGACCTGCCATGTTAACGTTAGGTAGTATCTAAATGGATACAAAATTTTATCAAAATGCGGCTTTAGTTTTTGTTTAGAAAACAACCATTCAGTTGAAATACAAATATAATATATGGTATTAACTCAATTCTTTTCCATCACCATCAAACTTCGCAGAATTGTCATACTTTGGCTTCTACAACGTCTGGACGAAATCATGGTTAACTTTTCCAATTATTTTAACTTTCTATCTGTTTGAAGTTTTGGTTTATACAATTGTTGACTGATGGTTAGAGTCCGTGTGAAAGATGCTTTATTATTATTAGTTATAAAGCCAGCGCCAATAACTGTGCTGACTTCTCGCGGCGAAACTTCGTATAAAAGAATGTTTTTCGATAGGAAAACATTCATAGGAATTGGAACAACTTCCATTTTTATGACGTAATATGTTCATTAATTCATTTGTAATATGGTATATATATATATAGTCTTTCCACCAAGTCCTCTTCAGTTCCGTCTATCGAATTCATTGTCGTAGACTTTCCATGGTAGAACGTTTTTTGGGCCATCCAAACACCATGAAATAGCCAACGTAGTCGCTGTATTTCGAAGCAATTGATCACCCGTTGTCGGTGTACAGCTCATAGAGACCTTAATTTGTGCGACGTCGATACTATCTGCTAATTAGGATGAGTTCTTATATTCTAGACGGCCTTTTTTCCTCGTGACTACAAGAACAAATCCGCAAACCCATCCGCTGTGCAAAAAGGGAGATGGGATTAGAGTCTATTGAAATTACATACGTCGAGAGATGGCTTTGTCATTAAACTTTTTGCTAAGCCCATAATAGCATCTATTCGCAAATGATGCTATTAACTTTCTTCTATTAACTTTCAAAATTATAGTTGGCAGTATTTACATACAGCACCCCTTACAAAGAGAATCGTTGTTCGTTAAAACAAATTTTGTTGTCGACCGAAAGCATTTTTCCGCAGTCTCTCTTGATGCTTGAGAAGGCTGCAGTAACATCTTGCAGTGCAGTGAACATTCATATTATTTCGACGGCGTACTCAATGGTAGTGTGACTTCTGTTAAAAACTGTTTCAAAACGATTTTTGCTGAATCGACCTGTCGATGGCAGCCATATAGTCGGTCCAAAAATACACGTAAAAAAATGATTGCTTTACATGAGCAATGACAATGCCGATATTATTTTTGGCCAAAATAAATTATTGCAATGCATTTTTAGCTTTAACTTTTTCTGTTTCTTCTATATGCAGACCTGGTACTATCTGCATGTATATTAAATAATTTTTGATTACAAATATTGAATGAGTAGGGCGCAAATGAGGCTGTTGTGGGTGCTTCTAGGAATTATAAACCTTGGGGAATATACGAAGCCTAGTAAAAATGCCAAAATAGTTTTATCCTATATGTATTAGGCAGATTGCGTAACGGCTTAGAATAACCTCTTCTTTTTGGTATTAAGTTTTGAGTAAGTGGGCGTTATGCAGACTGTGGACATTTAATATCATTTATTTACGCCCATACCGAAATGCTTGGCTATTACTGCTCTACAAGTACAATTTAAATAATCCACCATTGGCTATGGTTTCTTTAAAAACTATAATGATGGAAGACTCATCTGATATTTGAGTTTGAAAAGTAACGAATGATCGTGGAAGATGATGATGATTAAAGAAACCGCAGTTTCACTCGTGAGCTCGTTTCTTTAAAACTATAACCAGGTATGTCTAAATAAATTTCCCGGAAAAACACAAAAATGTTATTCAGCAGTTTCCCACACAAGTGATCCTCTTATGTGTTTACCGACGGAAGTGTCAAATATAACATTTAATTTTATGATGACAATAGCGAGAGTTATCTACACAAACAAAGAAAAACCCTGGCAGCTTAGAGTCAATGACCTTGCGCACATGATCACCTTCAATCTGCCGAAGTAAATGGCGGCATCGCATACAGGGACATTCAGGGTTGAAACCTGACTACACAGAAGCTGTTGTTTACACTATGTTACAAAATTGATGTTTTTATTTTGGGGATGGTTAATATATTATATTATAAGTATTGCTAACCTTCTTTAAAAAGAATGAAAAGAATCTTTGGAAACTGGAGGTGTATAATGCCAAGGTTTCAGGCTTTTTTCTACTTTGTTGTCAGAAATACAAAATTTCAAATGACTTATATGGCTTCCTTTTTCAGTTGGAATTGAAACATAAAACATCTATCAAAAGAATTTATAATATCCTCTAACAATGGAAGAAAGAACGACATGATGAATTTGGTAGAAATGGGGAAAAATCGCGCTAAATCATGGTATTGCCAATTTTTTTTTACATATTGAAGTCCAACACTGAAATCGACCTTTATTGTAAGATTGTTTTATTTAAATCTGAAAGAGGCGGCCAATATTTTTGTGTCTCACGACTAAATTTATAGCATTTTACATCATTGTTTGGGTGTGAAACGTGTCGACGCTCGAGTAGTTCCAATATGGGTTTAGGAGTATGCCATGCAAACCAATTAAAAAATTTCGGAAAAACAGCGTAGTCAACCAAAAATCAAAGTAATGTTGACTGTTTTCTTTCAGATTTTCGGAAAGAAAACTCATGAATTCAGCACCATGGTGAGTCATCACCTTACTAGGCTATCATTTTGAACGAATTTCTAGACAAAAGAATATAATTACAATAACAATTTCCCAAAAAAATTGGGTTATAAAAAATGTCTTCTTTATTCTAAGTGATCAAAAAGCCAAATTATTTTCTCATAAAAATGTCACTTTGCTTAAACAAAATTTTTTCAAAAAAAAAAAAAAATAATAATAATAAATTAACAGTGAACAACAACCGCGTTCAGTTGATATTACTCCGGCTGTGTTTTTTCTATACCCAAAATAAAAATTCGAGGCATACGTTGTCAGTTACATAGAATTTGTGCCTAGAAATGGGGACTTTTTTGGGAAATGTGTTTAAAAAACGGTTTGATAACTGGATTATTCATCGGCGTAAATGTGTTTTTTTTTTTTTGGAAAGGGACATACTTTGCATACAGTAGTTTTTGTATTTTGTTAGCCAATTTCCAGCACTTTTTTGACGGAATATCCACCTAAAATTGGTCAATTTAGCTGAAATCAATCAATTCTAAGCGGAAAGCTTGAATAATTGATAGTTTTGTTTCTTTTATTGTGGGATACTGGATACCAGGTATAAGTGAGTTCATATGACTATGGTTTTAGTTGTACTCAGCATAACAAATTTTAATGGTGCTTGAAATTGCGTTTATTTCGGACGATTACGTTCATACTAGACTTAAACCAAACATAGATATTTCAGTAATCATGGTTCAGTTTAATTTTATGCCAATCTGTTGAAATGTGGAATTGCAGATTTATTTGCACTGTTCTCTCGAACCAACTCTACTGTGCGTGCGCTTGTAGGGACAATGAGAGGCAGAGAAGAGATAGTTTGTAAGAACTTCTAAATTAGGAACTGTGTCTCAATTCGTAAAATGTTGTAATCTTCATTGCAAACCAATATTATTTCTACTATTCTTTCTCCCCTGTCTAATTTTTAAGTCTAATTTTAATTTTCTGCAATTTCGTTAAATTTCGAACAATTTTTTTTATTTTGTTTAGCTTCACTATCAACAAAATGCTGTTGTTTCGATTTCACTCAATTTCTTAGCAGGGGAGCTTGGAGTGAAACGTCACACAATTCGCAGATTGTTAGCCACTCAAACTGAGTGCTTGTGATATCGCCTCAGAGATATACATTTGGTGTCAGTCTTGATTTGGCATTGCGTGCGGAAACATCGAAGTGTGGTTGAGAAAAAAGTGAAATAAAACTGTAAAGAAAATGTGGAAACTAAATAAAACTTGAAAAGGAAACACAATAAAACCAAACAATCTTATATACTCACAGAGAAGTGAAAACAAGAAAATAGAGAGAATATAATGCACGAAAAAAATATGAGAAAAAAAGAGAGAACAAAAAGTGTAAAAGAATACTAAAAATCCATCCATTCGACGACGAAACCAGTAAAGAAAAAGTAAATTAAAAGAAAGAAGGTTCTATAATTTGTGATTTAAAAAAAAAAAATTAAAGTAATGATAATAAAAAAGCAAAGAAATTAATGAGAAAAATAGCAATTTCGATGAAAAGTAAAAAGTTTTAAGTATAGAAGATATAAAAGAAAAATGATTCACCAGGATTCTCTACAGCTTTAATGAGAGGTGGTTATATAAATTTAAAGAGCAGCAGCCCTCACAGGTTTTTCATCGTTGCCTTAGATGCAAACGAAGGCGTGACAAATTAAGCAGATTGTGCAAAAATATTTTCTACTTTAACAATTACGGGAGAGGATTTTGGGATTTTTCGTTGGTTTTAAGTTCTTTTTTTTTTTGATGCATTTACTACTTGTTCATTTATTACTTGAACACTTATTTTTTTGTCGCCATTTGTGTATGAGTTGGTTTTTGTTCTCCCCTTCTATATACCTGGTTTTATGTATACAGACATAACATAATTTACTTATGATTTTGATCAATTTTTGTGTTTTGATAAAATCATCCAAATTATTGATGATATAATCTTGAATTTCTTGTTCGTGTTATAAATGTAAATGCTCATTATTACCTATTGATTCGTTGCTGGGGGAAGGTAGGAAGGAATCGTATGAAAATTCAGTGGTTTAAAAATACTCTGCTGTTGCTGCTGCCTTTTCTTCTTTTCATTTTGCATTTAGTATTTTACTGAGGTAGAGAAAATTTGTATATCTTTTTATAATTGTCTCACTTTTTCTGCGAGTGTAAGTCGTATGACTGTGTGTGTATGTGTGTATGTATATATAAACAGTGATGACAGTGCAAGGGAAACAGCGAAACAACGGCCAACGAATGAACGAACGAACAAAATATCAAGAAAAGGGTCAACTCGGCACACTGCTTAAGCCTGAGAAGAGCACAACGTACACCGAGAGTAATTTGCTGGCAAAGGCTTCGTCCGTCCAAACAATTATTATCGTTCGTTTCCAAGTCCCTCTATTTGTCCATTTATCCGACCATCTGACGGTTATGGTCGCCCTCATCAAATGCCTTCCACGTCTTCCTCACTTTTTAACTGCATATTTAATTTTCTTTTTGTTCTTGGGTGTTAAGTTGTATAACTGAGAGTATTCTGTGATTGTTGCTGAGCTATGTCCCTTTGTATTCTTCCCCCACTATACTTTGCTATACGACAAATTCTACAAAGTGGGCAACGAAAAAAGACTTGTGTTGTGTAGAAAATAAAAAATATAATGAAATAGTCAACGATTTTATGTTAATTGTATAACCCATATTTCTACTTTTCTATCGATGTACATAAGCATAGGTAGACATAGTTAAATGTCGCTTTAAAACAAAACAGGCAAACAAAAAAAAAAAAAAATATGAAAAAAAACAACAACAAAAAAGAATGCAAAAAAGCGAATAGGAAAATATGTACGTGTGTGTGTATGCCTTAATCGGAAATCGCAAGGTGTTAACTTTGTTTTGCCGATTTCATTTTCTATGAAATTCTGTGGCAAATATAATGTAATCTTGAAGTTGCCCAATGGCGTTTTTGCCATATGGTGGTTGTTTTCATTGAATTTTGTTGAAAAGCATAATAATATGAAATTGCAACAAAATTTTATGGCAATACTTTGTTAGACTCGACAATTTTTCTTTGTAATATTTAAAAATTATTTTTAAATGAAATTATAAATTGTATTACATGATTATAATGAGGTCTAACGATCGGTCATGTAAATTCATTGTAACTAAACTCTTCCCTATCTGGCAGTTTCTCTAGATAAATCTAATTTATTTTGAAATTTGCGGTTTCTCGAAAATTATCTTCGGTAGTCATGTATTCTGTCCAGTGCTAGGAAGTCCCAGGGATTGGTCAATAAAACACCAAATATTTATTATTCAATTAGAATTATCGTATCGCTTGCAAAGTACACTTCTTTCGAAATAATACGCTTATTCCAACGAATAATCCAATCACCAAAACATTTTCCGGAATAGACTCCAGTTTTCGTCGCGAATTCTCTTTTATGTATTCTGTCGACTAAAAACGGTTGCCTCAAAGTGATAAACTGTGTTTTGGGAAAAGAAATAAATCAGTCGATGCCATGTCAAGTGAATACGATAGTTGTTCCATAAAATTTGTTGAGTTTTTTTTTTGGCCAGAAATTAGTTTGTAATGATTATCGCGGTGCAAAATCCATAAGTTTTCGTTCCACAAATATGGTCCTTTTTGACAAACCACAAACCTACTTTCTCAAACGCCCACATAATACTCTTATTTGTGCTCCAACCTTCTGGCAAGTATTTCGAATGCCCAACACCGCGATTAATCAAAGGAAACACCCAACATTATCGTGACTTTTTGTGCTCTCTTTTTTTGTTTCGGCTTAATTGGAAGGCGCCATTTCAAAGCTTTTTGATTGGTTTGCATGTGAAACTCGTAGACACTCACGTCACCACCAGTTATACTGCAGAATAAACGGGGGGCCAGAATCGAATCGTTCTAGAATGTCTTCAGCGACCTTTGCGTGATTGAATTTTTCAGGACTTTCACAACTAATTGAGCCGCAAATCGTTCCATAGACCAAACAATTGCGTAAAGTAGTGTGAATTTATTTATAAAACACAGAAGGTTCAGCGGTTACCATTTTCTTCACATTATCGACGTTAACTCGAGTTGAAGTCATTAATGGCCGACTAGAGACCACATCTCGACTACTTTGTAATACACTATACCACTCATATGCACGTGTTCTTGATAGAGCTGATTCATCGCAAGCCTAATTTCATATGCAACACAAAATTGGAGGCAAATTTATTGTTCGATATTTCTATCCATTGTAATAATAGTAAATTACACATGTTGAGGTGAATTGGCCAAATCGGGCACTGCAAACAAACTAAATGACAGATCGCGTTCAAATTCCGCGTCACTACAAAGCCCAAAAAAGAATTTTGGCCATCTAAGCTTACCGTCTGTCTTTCCTGTCCCCGAGTCGAGCTAAGCGGTCAAAAATTTTTGGGACGATATTTTGAATTACTAGGAAAGCTGTCCTCGAAGGTGATCAAAATCGTCCAATGGACGAATGGAAATACCTCTATAAAAGAAAACATTTTCAGATTTTTTCAACAATTTTACCATTCATCAATTTAATAGAAACCAGTATCGAATGTTTTCATTCAGGTATCATCTCGACTTTTATAATTTTTTTGGGTGCGGTTTATAAAAATGTATTAAAAATATGTATTTTTACTGGTTGACTGACACATACATACATACATAAATATGATAAAATGCATTTCCGAAACACCTATTTATTTGACCACCTCTTATGGGTCGGTGCAACATCTTTTACGATCGAAATCGTAAAGTGGTCGAAATCGACTCAGTAGAAAAAAAAAGTCCACACAAAGTCTGAATATAGCTTTGGAATAAAGTACATTTTTGTTGTTTTTTATCAGTTATATGACTCTTCATTTAATTAAAGTCTAAACTAATGTGTTAAAAAATTAAGAGCTATTTTTATTAATTTTTTTTTTAACTTTATTTTATATCTAATCTTTAATTCGTTGAAGTCTATCCCATCGCATTCAAAGTCTTTTTTCTAATTCTCAAAATAAGTTAGATAGTCTCCTTCCAGAGCAGCCATCAAAAAGCCTTGAGCTTCACGTTGAATCTCTTCAATCGATCCAAAAGAGTGTCCTCAAAACGATCTTTTGAGTTTAAAAAATTGCCACTTGTGTTTGATGGTTGCGCTCGATGTTACTTAGATATGATTGGGTTTGAAGTACAAAATATGTTTTAAAATTATGTTTACTGATCCGTTTAAAATGCCAACATCATCAGCAAAATCCCTAATGGTTGTTGGTTGTTAAACATTAAATCTCGGATTTGTTGGTTTGTTTACCTTTTTTCATCGGCAGAGATTGATGGCCATCCACTGAGCTCTCAGTTTATGCCATTTTAGTTCCTAAAAACACTGTTCGTCGAAGTTATTTTGTACAATTGTAAACGTTTCCAGAAAACCAGAAATTGTATCGCCATTTGGTCATTTCGTTTGTGATAACTACAGGTATCCATTAAAGACCCCATAAAGTATATAAATCTACGTCGATCTAGGAAAGTCTGTCCTTAGCTTTGCGTACCCGTTGAAAGCACAATAGAGATCGTAGCGGTTGATTAAGGCAGCTGAAATTTTGCACGTTCATGTTTCGTTTTCAAAGCCAGGTTGAGCTGGAAGGATGATAAAATCAGCAAGTAGGAAAAAGCTTAAGCTGCAATCATCACTGTAATATGATTATACCGGGTTATCCATTTTTCGATTTCGAAAGTAAACGCACATAATGCTATGCTTTCGATGAAACTTTTATTTCATTATAACGCTTGGACCTTGCCATTATGCACGAAATACAATGTCATTTAAATAACCGCCTATGGATTGGTAGCAGGAAATGGATCCCTTTGAGGTAGTTTTCGACTAATTTTTCGCACATTTCGGGCTGTATCACGGCGATAACTTAACGAATGTTGTCTTTCAAATGCTCTAACGTTTGGGAGTTGTCTACGTAAACACAGTGTCTAATGGCGTCAAATCGCATGATCTTGGTGGTCAATTGACGTTGCCAAAACGTAAAATTGCGCTTGGAATATCAGTATTTCCCCCTACATTTTCTTTGACTATTATTGCTGTATAGCAAATTAAGTGCATTTTCATATTGTTATTCAATTGTTATAGCATCTTTTATTTATTATTTCCACACCCTACTCTGGTTGCCATGTGTGACTGATATACACACACGATAGTCGTCGTCGTCGTCGAATGCAAATATGCAGTATACAATTTTTGCCTATAAATCACACACGCTTTTAAATGCTATATACGAGTACTAACTATAACGAAGAGAATTTTTACGTGGGCTGATGTAAAAGCTTTTTGCTTGCAAGTAACAGCGGACAGTGTGAGTGGTGTTGAATGTATTGCTTACCGATGTGACGGAAATTATTATACAAAACGTAGGCAGCCACCCTCCCATCAGCAGCATGTGCATACTTATACTAAAAATATGACCTATCATATCCTTTTGTACTAATTTAAGCATAAGGATACTAAGTGGGTTGTATTTTGTAGGGTTAATAAATGTAATTTTTCCCCATCAATGTGTAAGATGTAGTAAAAAGAAATTCATGAAGGCTTTGTTTCGTATAGTTGGAATTATTCGATTTAGATCAAATATGAATCGATTTGTTTCATATTATGTTGTATTCATTTTGAATGTAATTGAAGTATACCTCTCTCACAGAAATGCCCGTTTCTATGGACAAAAAACTGGGACAGTCGATTTTCACAATTTTCTCTTGAGGCGAATTGTTTATTAGCAAAATAGATCTGAATAGATAGAAACAGGTGGCAATTACTTGCTGTCTGGTCCACACTACAAGATGGATGCGTTAATCTTGACGGAGCAAAATTCCTCTTCTATTGGCCAAAGTTCAGCGCTTCGAGGCGATTGCCTCCTTCTGGCGGTCCAATTGTCGACAATACAGCTCCGTATGAAGAGTTTGGGCATAGGGAAGCAGCTGATAGTAGATAATTCTCTGCCAATCCTACCAAACATATAGCAAAACATTCGTGGCTGTCAATCCTGACTTCGCCTACATTTGCGCTGGCTCACTGTAATTCGATCACGAACGTTTTGGTTGACGTACGTGGCCCGCTCTTCATTACCAGTGGTTATCCGCTTCAGAAATAGAACCATTAGATTTTTTGACACCCATACATCAAGTGAGTCCAAAGGTGTTTTTTTTTTTTGCAATGTCTAATTCCATTGCCATTGAAGCGATGCTTCATTACGGTAGGACTTGGCCGCTTTCATTATTCTTCGACAATTTGCTTTTTCGAGCGCGGTGTATCTTTGACATAAAGATTGACGGAAAGAAAGCAACGAACACGACCGCAAACACTATTCTCATTTTAAGAAACCTGGCTTGAGTTTTCAACAATTGACTTTTTCGAGTGTGGTGCATACTTGACATCAAAATTAGCCGAACGAAATCGACTGAACCAAAATTGCACATGATCAGTTGTTACAATATAACGAACACAAACACTATTCCCATTTTAATAACCTGGCTTGAGTTTTCGACATTATCGAAGAACTACTGTAAAATGTGAGATATTTTCTGAGTAGTTTTCTGATTCTGAAATCTTATCTTTCGAACACCATCTAGTACACCTCGATCACTAATACAACGCGAGATGCAGATTACTGAAGCCATCTATTGGAAAAATAATGCATTTCTTTTTACCTTATACGTTTTGAGTGTCCTAGAAAATGCTTTGTCTTCTGTTTAAAAATTGAACTAATATCACGAAATGATTATTTATCAAAGTTATTCTATATTTTTAAATAACACACACGAATAATTTCTTGATATCGATACAATTTTTGTCATACTATTTCTCCGGAAATTATCAATTTTTCTTTAGATACATTGGTTTTTCGTGTGACTACTATTCGTATTGGCAATTCATTTCCTGTTGAGCAGTTTTGTATAAATACGGAGATGCAAAAACAAAAAAAAAAAAAAAAAAAAAAAACAAAAACTCAATAGCATTTGTAGTTTCACAAATCAATTAATTTTTTAATTAACAAAGGTGGCAGTGAAGCTAAATATATTTTTACACGAGGCAAGGCAATCAATTCTGTCTATTAATTTTTTTGTTTTGAGATATTAAACGTTTTTCAACAAATCGCTGTTATGGAAATTTGTAATATATTTCGAAATATACAAAATTTTGACATAAACAGTAATATATTTTCATTTATATCAGTATTTAGAGATATTACTTAGTTTTTCAAAAATTGCTATATTTTGTGAACGACACCGAATTTTAGACAGGGGAGTTAGGGCAAAGTCTGGTTTATCCGTTATTATTGTTGCTCTTATTTAGATACATGTAGACCCAAATATGTATTTAAGTAAAGACGGATAAATATTTGGGTCTATATGTATTTAAATAAGAAGAATAATAACGAATAAACTCGACTTTGTTCTAACTCCAGAGAGACAGGTATACACCCGTAACATATTTCGTTTTAAATATCAATCTGACCACCATATTCTGCTGTTACTGCTTTGCATATGAGTTTTAATCAACTTAACCCTTTCAGTCCATCTCTACTCCTTGTCTATTGCAAGTATTGGTATGTGCGTTGGCTATGTGTATGTGTTTAAAAAAAGTCTTAATTTAAAATTCATATGCATTCAATTATTGTTAATGTATTGTGAAATATTCGATTTCAATGTGCTCATTGAGGGCGCTACAATTTTGTGGTAGATATGAGCAGGCTTCAGATTTCAGCGCATTCTATCTTCCTTTCAAAATGATGTATGCATTGATTTTGGAAGACATGATTCCATGATCGCTATCCCCAAAAAGGTCTTATAATAGAAGACTTGATGTCTCCTACATGAGATGCCTTCGAAAGCCTGCCAATGAAGGCTATTTATAAGGTCCGTTGAAGTATGCCAAATATAATTTGGCTTTCATACCTTTATCCGAAGGAATGAAGATACAATCATGTCTCCTACAGGAGATGCCTTTGAAAGCCTGCAAACGAAGGCTATTTATAAGGTCCATTGAAGTATGACAAATATAATATGGTTTTCATACCTTCGTCCGAAGGAATGAAGATACAATCATGTCCCCTACAGGAGATGCCTTTGAAAGCCTGCAAACGAAGGCTATTTATAAGGTCCATTGAAGTATGACAAATATAATTTGGTTTTCATACCTTCATCCGAAGGAATGAAGATACAATCATAAGGTAGAAGGAAATTAAAAATACTAAGTGTATTTTGACCAAATGTGTTCCACGATTTCTGAAGTCGATTAAGCTATGTCCGTCTTTTTGTTTGGCCCGTAGAAACTTGTCAAAATTTGGCACTGCTTAGTATTTTATTTCAGCAAAATTGTTACGATCTTGAAATGCAACATTGAAAAGATTTTCATCTTTTTCGGAGAATTATCCAAGCTCCTTTGACCCTCCTGTTCACACCCGCTTCGTATGCTACATTCTGATTTTATATTTATTTTTGCATTCTGTATTGATATTAATTTTGTTGTTTTTTTTTTATTTTTATTGCCTGTTTCGATAGGCTGGTGGTTCATTCCGAATCATCCCCTCCTAATTCCATCCTGACGTGGTGCCAGGAAAGATATCGACATAGAGTGCACTCACGAACTACATGCAACACAAAAGTAATCTCAAGTGTATGTGTGTATATGTAGCATGGAGTTGCAATATTTCATACATTCTCTTTATTTTCTTATATTTTGTGGTTCCTTCATAATTCCATTCAGCCTTTGCGCAGTTGCACACACTTGGGGAAGGAATAGAAGGATTAGTGTGGAGAGAAGTGGGAGGAAGTTCTTTATATAGATTTCCGTGTACTTTTAAAGTCACCAACGCTCATCATCGTCTGTTGTTTAGACAGACAGATGATCTGACACAGACTGTGTCAGAGTTGCATCAACTTAAAGCAGTAAGCAAACTTTGGGATAGGAGCCGTACAGTTGTTTTTTTTTTTTTGTGAAAACCGAAATAGTTGAAACCCCTAATTTCTCGAATTTTGAGAATTGTTAATCTTACACCAATTATTAGATTTAGTTTTTTTAGATTAATTTTTACCATCCTCTTAAATGTAGCAGTTTCTCCTATTATCACAAACTTTTTTTTGTCGAATAGCGCAACGACTTTTCGCGATGAAATTCCACGCAAAAAAAAAAAAATTATAGTGAAATTTGAAGCTAAATTTTTCTATTTGAGGAGTAATAAAGCGGCAACGGTTAACTTTTTTTTTATCGGTGTCCAACACTGAAATCGGAATTGCTTACATTTTTACATTATGATATATTCGATAACACATTTGCAAACTTGTGAAATTAAAAAGAAATTAGAAAAACACAATTTTACAACTTGCAATGATTTAAAAACATAAGCTATTCCGATTTCAGTGTTGTCAAAAAAACGGCTGGTAGTGCCGCTAGTTTTTTTCACGAGCAAACAATGTCTCATGGAATTTTTTCCTCGTGAAAAGAACGTGATACCTAGCTTTACGCATACGTCACTTCTCTGACAACTTGTCGATACATTGCAACACTGTCCAATACGCCAGTATCACGTTGTGGTGTTGCTGGCGACGACGCTACAGTCAACAACTACAGGTTGGGTGCGTTTATTACAAATGTAGTCGTGGAGGAGCGCAAAGTGAAGGGCATTTCCGAGCACTACACTACAACTTATAACCGTCACCACCAAGCCACCCTCCTAGCAACCACCCTCCTCTTCGGCCCATTTTCGTTTGCATAGTATTGCATACTTTAGGTTTTTCCATATATCGTTTCTACGATATTTTTTTTTTTCTATATTTTTTTGTTGTGTTCGCACATTTATTATTAAGTTCTGCTTTTTTAGCTCAATGTTCTTTCTTTCTTGTTCTCTTCCTTTATTATGGACATTTGTTTGTTTCTCAAGAATACCATCAAACAAACTGACTACAAACGAGTACAACAACAAACCAAGCTACCGACCAACCAACCTACCAACCGGAATATGGATGAAAACTATAAGGGGACTAATTTATTTAGATTCCGAAGGAATTTAATGCCAACTACACATACTTGACATTTTAAGGACTTTGCGTTGTGTGTTGGCAAGCACGAGGGAAAAATCGTGTCGGTTTCCTCTGTTAAATGCTCGGTTTATGGAAATTTTGCGATGTTAATGGAAAATATTTCTCCTTGAAATACGTTTAGTGTTACGCGAAAGGGTTTGACATGCATTACTCGTGTAATGTTAAGACATTTCATTTCATTTATTGAACAGTCTTGTAATTTAAAGCCTTTTGGCCAATATGAAGCAAATTACAAAACGCATAAAATAAATACTACTGGAATTAAAAAAACGAAAGCAAAATACAAATTAGAATATAACATCAAATTAGCTAGTAACTATTAACTTATAACGCTCAAATTAAAGTGCACTAAAAATAGGTGAAATGGAGGGAAATAAAAATAATGAGAAAAAATTAAATATTGAATGGCAAAATTGGGAAAGTTTTTTTTTTTTGTAATTAAGTTTGCAGTTCCAAACTGTTAAGTAAATCACAATATGCATAAATTAAAATAAATACTACTTTCATGTGTTTACTTTTAATATTAATTGAATGATGGCAGGTCGGAATATTAGCGCTGTTTTATTATAGATAATTCAATTTCGTAGAGGGAGTTAAGCGATTTCGTCGCCCGATAATTGTAACATGCGGCTACCGTGTATATATATAATCGTGGGTTCGAGCTTCGATACTTCTTTACTCCCTAACTTTCTTACTAGAAGTATACATCCTTATCTATTATATGCCGACGTAGAAGATAATTCCAAGCGCATCGGTATTCTGCGCTTGTTCTCCAATTAGTCACAGCAAGTTTAGATAATTCTTCAAAAGCCTGGTTCTTCCACCAGAGATTTGGTCGCCCTTTTCTGCGCCATCCTTTGAGTTCGTTGTCGAAAATTGTTTGTGCTAAAGCATTTTAATCCATCCGCACAACCAAGGCAATCGCTGCATATTAATCCGCTTGACCTTGTCGATATTGGTACGAGGGCGATTCCAAGACTTGCTGCCGGTTTTATAAAGAAGACATAAAAAAGTTGGGAAAATTTTTCTTTATTTTTCTTTCAACATAATCACTTTTTCCAGCGATATTCAGTAGCTTCTATGCCCTGTTTATAGTAAGAACTGTCAAATTCTATCTCTTCGTTGTTGGCAAATATGGTGCGTGATGACGCAATTCGAACTGTAATTCACTAATGTTGGCAATCGCTGTAGTGTATGTGTGAACTGGAGCATTGTCTTTTTCGCCAAATGCTACCTTTTTCCATAATTTCACCATTTAAATGTTGGAATAAATTCGTATAATATTCCAAATCCTTGGTTATTGCGGAAATTTCACTTCATAAAATTGCGTTTTTCGGAATATCTCAGTAAGATGCTTTGAAAAAAGGGGCTAAAAGTAAAAACAGCTCTGAAAAGGTATTGCCAATCTTGCATTTTTCACATTTGCTATTCACATGTATACAAACACATTGACAAGAAATCATGACCAACGCACAAATTGCCAAAATGAATATGGGCAAAACAATAAGAACTATGAACACAATTGCACCGCCACCTCCCGCTATCCCATCAGCTCTGCCCGATTGGCAAAAAGCGATTGAAACACATTAATATTCTCATCTATATCTTGTTTTTATCCATATTCTTAAAAATATATCGGATGAATGTAACAATTTTCAGCTCGCCTTATAAACTCACTAAATGTGGGAAGTTCTCTCACATTCCAGTTATGGGCCGCGGCTCTTCGAGCTGGTTCGTCCATTTTTAATGCATTGATCTATTGTTTCTTGTAGACAAACTGTTTCCCAACCCCAGTTGGTAATGGGCTCCAAAAACAGATAATTTTCTTGAAAGTTGAAAAGCAATGCCAATTGCCACATTTGTTGTGTCCTTTTTAAACCCAACTGGCATTCCCAAATGTGACATCTTCAGCATCAAAATTGTCGAAACGTAATTTTGTAAATCAGTTTTAGCAGTGGCATTCATTTGATCCGTACAAATCGGATAACCTAATTCTTCTTCTGGCATTCCCAAATGTGACATCTTCAGCATCAAAATTGTCGAAACGTAATTTTGTAAATCAGTTTTAGCAGTGGCATTCTTTGCCAATACATTTGATCCATACAAATCGGATAACCTAATTCTTCGTTGAGTAGCATTTTGATCGTTTCAATAGCAAAAACAGCAAATTATGTCAAAAATGCTGTTCTTCACTTTCCATATTTTGATACGGCCAAAAACTACGTAGATTTAATGGACCTTTTTCATAAGCAAGTCTTGCAACATCAACTGTCAAAATATGTAATCACTATGAAGTTTAAGTGGGAAGTTAAAAAAAAAATGTTTCCTTGCGTCCCATGAATGAGACATAGGGGAGCTCCTCACATTCAATGAGATTACACGAATTTTATTTTTAGACCCACTCAACGGGACGTACAGTTTAACGACGATTCCGAGCTCACGGTTTGAGAACCATTTACCAGACTTGTCGATTATACGACTGCTCGGAGTGTTCGTCAGAGCCGTCGGGGTAACAGTCTCACAAATAATAATAGGTGGCTGTATGAGGGATTGAACCTGCGATCTTGCGAACAATAGTCCCATGGTACTAACCACCGCACCGCGGTCGGTCATGTGGAAGTTGGTTGTGAAAGAATACAATTAAGCCCTCTGTTGTGCAATAATGAGAATAATTTCCGAATGAGCCTGCATGTCCCTTTCAGCGGCAATTGCCTTGATGTGATGACGACAATTTCAAGTAATCGACAAGTCTAGTACAAGTTTCCCCAGCTGAGGCTTGGGATCGGAATGAATCTGCTCCGTACAAATCGGTTAGCCCTGTCCTTTCTTGAGTAGCATTTTGACATTTTCGATAGCAAAAAAGTAAAACATGCCAAAAACCCTGTCTTGTACTTTCCATAGCCCACTGACTGTGAGAAGCTCCTCAGCTCCACTTTTTGCGATGTTGTATGTTTATTCTGTATCTCTTTCTCCATATATACACATTTTCTGCCTTTATATTCCCTGTATCTCCATAATTTTCCTTTATTCAGACCAGTTTATCATACAAATACACTGTAGCAATATCACATCCACCAAATTTTCACCATCATATCCTTTTACTTCTTACACGGTTGCCCTGTTTCTCCCTAATGCAAATGACAGTGTTTTTCAATGCGCTACGAAATGCCGGTCTGAAAGGTTTTGGAGAAGGCAATTTGATGGCTCCAGGCACACCCCACCACCACACCATTGCGTTGCCTTCGAGCGTTGAGTACATAATTTATGATTTATTTTGATTCTTTTTTTCGCACTTTTGGGTTTTAGTGTTTGGCGTTTTATTGTGTTTTTTGTTTGTGCCTCTCGCCCTCTTCTTCTTTTTTGGCTCTCGTCTCGTAAGCTATTAGTTGTCAGATTTTTTTTTAATTGAATTTTCTGTTGCTGAAGTTGATTTTGTTGGTTGAATACTGAGAATAATTTGTAGTTGCTTTTTTTGAGGTAGTGCTGCTTTTTTGGCATTGCTGTTGCGCTCTTGTTGTTGGTGTAGTTGTTGCTGGTTTGGTGTGCCACATAAACGGCCTTGAACTCATTTCTTGAATATGGCTGCCAGTCAGCATAGCCAAGCACAAAGGCAAGCGACGATGATGTGAAGAGCGAGTAAAGTTAGCTGCCGAACGCGATGAGCGGCACAACTGTCTTAAAAACATAAAACATATACACTGAAAGAAACTTCGAATGTGCATTAAAACAAAGCTGTGTCGCTGTTGTGTGGCAGAAAGGAAAGGGAAGATTGACAAGCACCACAATTACCGCATATGCCCGTCGAGCATTCATCATGGTTAGGACGGCTGCAGAGAGCATACAAGCGTGTGGTAATATCTTGCTACAAAACATATGTACTTTCTTATTTAATCACTGGTAAGATGCCAGGGTAAAGGCTGATAATATGCTAATTTTTCGAGGTGGAACTCCGTATAAAAAATGGTTGTGTAGGTTGAAGCTAAATTTTTCTACCAGACATTACAATGTTTTTCCGCAAGGAAATTTTTTTTATGTGGCAACGCTAATCTATTTTTTGTGGTTTTCAACACTAAAATCGGAATAGCTTACATATTTTCATCATAATATTTTCGATAATACGTTTGTAAACTTTCGAAAAGAAATAGTAAATAGAAGAAAAATGAAAAAGACCCGATATTACAAGTTTGCAAATATGTTATCGAGCGTATTGTCACGTAAATAGTTGTTCCGATTTCGGTGTCAGAAACCGATACAAAAATAGAGGTAATACGAGGAAAGAACGACTTTTGGAGTTTTTTTTTTCTAGTGAAAAGAAAATATTATCTAGGTTAAAAGCGGAGTTAGAATAAGCGAATGCAATGGGATGAAGCAAATTATGGAATGATAGCATATTCTTTTTCCAATATTTTTGAAACTATATTCTTGATTTTTATACGTTTATCGGAAGATATGAAGGTATATATCATTTGAAGCAGTAGGTACATATCTCTCAGAAGGGACGACTAAAGTACAAAATGCGACCAAGTGACAAAATGTGTTTTTGGATAATTTTCAAGTTGTTCCAGCAATAGTCCCTCTGTCTGTGTGGCTGGTAGATACGATAACTGCCGTAAACTGTTATTAGACTTCCAAAAACTTGCCTAATATTCGGCAGATTGTAACCACGGATTGAAATTGTGTAATATCGACTTGTGTCTTCTGAGATACCAGAATACATACAATTTTGGCGGTTTTCGCAAATTCAATTTGTTTCCTGCACTTCCTCATTCGTGGACTTCAGTAACTTTCTCGTACATGTTTGTGCGGAAAGATTAACTGCAATCCTTCTGGTACCTCCTACACAAATTGACCGGGTTTTGACCCATATATTCGTAGGCTCATGTCTATAGTTAGTCGAATTTTGCACAGGATCAAGCCTTTGCTAATTTGAAAATGAAAACGAAGCGTAATGTCACAGCCCTTCTGATACTTTGGCCTTTTTGCCATATGAACTGGGTTTAAAATACATAAAATATTTGGCGTGCATTTTTATGTCTATTTAACAAATACATTAGGGTATTGTATTTGTATTTGACCATAAATTCAGTTTATTGTTGGTGATCTTGGGTAGAGCGGTGTGCGCGCCAAATACTTTATAAAATGCTTAATATCGATTGCGAAAATAAATAACTAAAGCAAGCAACGCTGCTGTCTGTCTGTTTGCCTACCTGACACATGATTTCACTGACTTACTGCACCGACTGGACAGAGTATTACTAAAAGCTCGAATGAAAAAAAAAATCGAATTGAAGCAACCAAAAACAAATTTTCAGCACCAATATTAGAAACTACAGTTTTGTATTTGTTGCTAACCCAGTCAGCCAGGTAGCTTGATAGCAGATCATAGCGTGCTAAGCTTGTGAAACGACGTTTTCTATGAATAGTCATTAAGAACGATTATTGTTCATTCGCGTACGTTTCTACTTTGTATTTATTAAGCAGCGAGCGTTGAAATCATCACATAGGAAGTCTTGTCATGTTCATGAAATGTTGCTGTTGCTGCTGATTATTATTAGGTTAGTAATGGACATCAAGAATCTTAGCTTCTATTTAGAGCTACATATGTGCCAATGCAATTAGATATAGAACTGGACAAAGGTGAAAAATTAGTAATTCCTTCTACAGCATCGAATAAAATTGAGATTCCATTGTGAATGTATCATGAAGAATTTCACGAAAGTTACTGATTCCATTTACAATGTTTTGTAAATTTATAAATGATCAAGTAAGGAATATAATAGCGGACAAGTATTTAAAGATTGCTGTTGGGCTAGAGACTCAGGCTAAGAAATGCCTCGGCTATTTAGAGGTGAAACCAATGATGTTTTTTCGTTGAATAGTAGACATTTATGTATACTAGATAACGTCTACTAGTTTACAATGGAAATCCCTTCTACGCTTATCATTTCGAGCTTTGCTTTAATTCAAAATATTCATTTTTTGTTTGGAGCATAGTTTTCCCATCAGGCTGTCATCATGGAAACAGGTATTGTTGAGGTATACTCATTGTCTCTCTAATTAACCCTTCTTTTTAAATGATAGCTTCTGATATCTGAATGTAAATAGCGTCCATCATTCATAAGATAGAAGTACGTACCAGTGAATCCACTTTAGTGTAGTGTAGATGCATCCTTGTTAAGGGTTCGACTCCATCTTAAATGTTTAATGGTTACACCGAAGAATAACCATTGGTTTCAACCAACAACGATATTGATTCACATTAAGCCTTTACATCTCACTAGTAAACATTGCTGTCACTTGAATATCTATTTTATGGTGTAACGGCGTAATTTTGGGTTGTAACCACAACCAGCACGTAAATCTCACAAGCGGTCCTTATCTAAATGACCAGAAAGGTAGCAACAGCTTCTTCGGGCAGTCCTGTGCTACGTTTTTAAAATTCTTCGGACGATTTTTTCTGCTAAAATTGTCGTCCTTTTCCAAATACTTCGAAAAGACCATTTGGTGAACAAAAGTACTTGCCTATGTTTATCAATATTGGATTGCTGGATTTGCTCAGGTCCCGACGCAAAATTCACAAAATTGAAGTCTCGTGCATGACGAGAAATTGTCAGTGCTGCTAAATCGTGTAACTTGTCATGATGATTTGGCTGAATAATAAACAAGAGATTTGACAGATGCCGCCACAGACTGCCAGCAATCAAACCGCTGTGTTTGGAAAATCGCTAATATTTCATGACTACGGTGCTACCAGATGTTCAACATTACAGTATTATATTTTACTATTTCAACCGTAACTTAGTGGTTGGGCTATCTTTTGCAAAACGACGGACTCTTATTTGCACTCCCAATTCCACATAAGTGAAACATGCTTATTTTTTCGCTTGAATTATTGTTATTTTGATAACAATTTTTTAGTTTCCCCCTTTATTTTCTGTCAAAATTATCTGCTAGTTTTGCGTTTTAGAAACACAAAATTATCTCATATTTACCTAATAATTTGCCATTTATTATTCTGTTGATAATTTTCTATTTATCGTTTCATTTCAACGTGAACAAAGTCACCTCCTCGCCTCATGAGGTTTAATTTGATATGTTTTTTTTTTTTTTTCAAATAAATTTTCTCCCTAAGTAAAGTTTTGTTTAAATGTCCCGTCTATATGTATTTGTATGCACCCATCACCTTTGTTTACTTTAATCTTCACCTCCTTCTATTTAGCATTTACAACAAAGAGAGAAACAGAATTAACGTAAAGCAAAGGCGCAAAGCAACAAATTCAAATATTATCCAAATCTGAAAACCCAACACAAATGCATTGGCAGATTGCCGTTGATTGTTGTTCTGTAGAGATTTAAAAAAGGAATAAAACAATATCTCTCATATGCGTTTAACAACAACAACAATGGTAATAGTACAAAAAGTATATTAAGAAGTCTTACTTAAAACTGACTGCTGCTCAAACACACACGTTTGCAAATGTATATCTTAATGTATCTGTATCTATATGTGCATTCGAATGTATAAATACGTACATACATGTGTATGTATCTACCATTTGTATCTACATCAGCTGCGAATATCGAAAACAGAGTAAAATTGCACGTAAAATAAAAGACAAAAATAATCACACACCACACAAGCAACAGCAACACAAACAATAATAACAACAGCACCAGTAATAGCAAGAACAACAATAAACAAGACCCTCATACCAGCAAAGTGAGAATATAAACAAACTATTAAAAACGAGACGAAAACAGCTGATTTCAACATGTTTTTGTCTGTTGTTTTTATTATGATATTCATTTAAACGTCAAACGTCGTGAGTGTGTTTGTGCGTCGCTGGTGGCTGTGGTGGTGGCGCTGGTGTAAATAACACTCAATAATTACTTTACTTGCTTGGCGGCGCTCTGCTGGTCCTCTCGCAATTCCACCTGACATGCCCGCTAAATCTCTTCTATGCCTTGTGTGAACAGTTTTTTTTTATCTCATATGCTGTCACTCAATGGTTAGTCTCTTTTGTATGTTTTTTTCAAGTAATTTTTTTTCTTTGTCTCATATACTGTCACTTTGAGGTATGGTTTGTGTTTTTTGCTACCCATTTTGTTATTGGTTACAAGTTTTTCTTGTTGCTGTTTTTGCTTTAACACTGGCGATTATTCCTTTTTGTGGCGCTTTATACGCCTCAGAAGAAAAATATCCCTGTGAGTAAAGTACTTAAGATTAAAATATCTCTCTCCCTCTCTCTCTCTCTTTAGATGTGCAGTGTGTCGCATCTATTACTCTCGAGTACTCTTTGGTCACTGCAAATTCACTCATTTTCTTTTGTATCATAAAAACAGGGATGGTAATTTCATTTCCCTAATTGTACGGAAATGGGGGTTGGTTTCAAATTGTACTCTTGTCCTCCAAACACAAATAACACAATAGTATAGTACTAGTTTAAATTTCAAGAAGCGTCAATACTATTGTCAGATGGTTTAACTTTATCATTTATTTCCGACCAAAAACTGATTTAAGTTTGAAACTTTCGGGCGGTTTGGAAAGTTTGTTCGGTTTTTAAAAGAAATTTATTTACAAATTTATATACAAGAAATCAATTATTTTAATCTATTATGCAATCTCCCTCTTTTTTAATAACTTCTTCCCAGCTCTCTGGGAGCTTTTTAATTACTATCTCATAAAACTCGCATGATTTTTTTTTTAAGAAAGCGTTCAATTCGATTCTTTACTTCCTCGTCGTTAAGGAAATTCAAATCCTTCAAGTAGTTGATCAGACTGCGAAATAGGTGAGGTCTGGGGAGTACGGTGGGTGAGGTAAAATTGACGGGTGTGAAGCCTCGGTGAGGTACCCACACATCGAGGTTGCTCACAAATCCGAACTGTTTTATGACAACGTTAACGGTTAATACTGATTTTTTGATTATTTCAGCTATTATCTAACTGTTGCACGGTGTTTAACAATAATTAAATCTCAAACCTTCTCGGAACAATTTGTTTTGGTTGTCCTGATCTGGGCGCGTTCGTTACAGAGAAGTCTGACAAGTTCTTTCATTTAGTTAGTCTGCTTTCTTCATAAGCAGAGTTTATTTTTGGTTTGGCTTCAGCAGCCGTTTTTCCTTTTCGGATAAAATACAGCTTGCCTAAAATGCTTTTTTTCACTCATTGTTTCCACTTATTAAAACTTTTTTTTTAACTTTTTTTAACGCTATAAGCTTTCGCGACCAGGACGAGAACACAAGTAAACAATAGTAAATAGTTTAGAGCAGGAGTGGGAGGAAGTTATGACAGTGTATGAAGGAATTCTACGTCATGAGAACTGACGTATGGTGAACTGACGAATTAACCGAACGAACCTTCGAAACAAGCCAATATAATACGTTCTTTTCACAGGCAGAAAGTTCCGCCAGCTTCTTTTGGACTGGTGTCCAAGATTGAAATCGGAATAACGTATGTTTTTATTTCATAATATGTTCGATAACATATTTGTAAAATTATAAAATTGAGTCATGGTATTACGATTCTATTTCGCAAGATGAACATATTAAAAGTGGAAACATACGTTTTTTCGAGCTCAGACTACCAAACAGAGGTTGATTGTTTGCCATTAAGGTAGTACTAAAGTACAGTCTGAGGGAATAATGTAGCTTTAAGCTTCACTACCAAAGTCAGAATAGTACCAGTCTTTAGCTTGTGAACATTTTCGTCAGATTATTATACACGATTCTAATCAGGGTTAATTAAACAACAACGCATTGATGAAGTTAGTTCTTTATATGGCGACTGTGAATACCTTTTTCGGTTGATTTGGTAGAATTCATAATCGTTTCTGTACTGGGACAGAAACAAAAGAACTTGCTCGTTATGCTCTTGTATCCGAATATAATTTAATTTTTTTTTTTTTTTTTCACGCGCGTCAGATTTTTTAAGGAAACGCAATTGTGGCACTATTCGTTAAATTTCAAAATTGACATCCATTCGCTGATAATGCAAGAAACGTGTATCATTTCTGATTTTCATCGGCAGAGATTTTTCACCACGTCCCACGTCATTTCTCGCGTTTATTATGTACGAAAATTTAAAAAAATAGTGTTTTTAGCCTCAAGTTTGTGAACCAGTTTCGGATTTTAGACCACAAATTCTAAAAATTTTGACATTGCCTATATAAAAATACGTCGTTTGAGCTAGGTGTAATCGATTTCGAAAACCGTATCCCTTTTACAAACCACACATATATCTACAATTTCCTCAAGTCAAGAGACATCCCCGTTGAAAATAGGCCATATTGGTCCACTTCTGATGAAGTTCGGACACAAATGGACGCAAAATGATTTTACTGCTTGTAGCAGCAGCTACAGCCTTCCGGAAGATGAAAAAGGTGTTCATTAGACTAACTTTTTGACACTTGTAAAATGAATCGCATTTTATGGCCTTCAAATCGGATAACGACCAATATTTGAAAAATAGTATAACTGATAAGCATTGAATGATATTTTGGCTACAATTGATTGTTTACCGGGATTACGACCTACGAATTTCAGTTGGATTTTTCGACCACTGCCATAATACCTTACGTTGTGGAAAATTTTCTGCGTAAATATGCGTTTGGACACAGTTCCCACATTAATTCGGGTTGGTTCTTTCTAGCCTAGAAGCCTCTATATACGAGTGCATGTTGATTAGTATTTTTGCGAGGTGTTAAATAATTACCCTTTCAAACATCTGCCCGAGAGTGCAAGATGATCATGGTTTTGATGTAATATAAAAATATATGAATTATCCGACATCTGTGAAAATCATTTCTGATGCTTCAAATAAGCTTTTGAAAATTTTAATTGTATGCATAAGCAGTTTCATATATTTCTCCTTTAATAACATATACGTGTCATATTTAATTCAAAATTATAAATTATTAAAATTATTGCATGCATAACTTCCAAGGCATTTGATAATCACTGAGAATTCATAAAATCAATCCACAATTTTTCATATTTAGACAAGTATTTTGCATTTTCTACAATTTGACCATCCATCCTTAATTTCTTCTAAGACCAGCTACACCCTATATTATGCACATTGCAATTACTATTTTCATCATTTTATTTTACATCTTATTACTTCGAACGAAGCATTACAACAATGTATCAAGTTCAAATAACCACAGCGCGACTGAAATCGAGTAGAAAATGAGTTGTTTTCCAACTATGACTGTAGCAGATTTTTGCCATCCTTGTTTTCGAATTTCTTCCTCTCTTTTTCTCTTATTCGCGCTCTCGCTCTCTCGAGTGTGTTTGTGAGTGTTTTCTCAATTCATGTCAATTGAGTGATTTGCCTTAACTCAAAGTAAATTCTTTTTTCATCTGGTGGCCATTCATTTCCTTTCCATAATTTGAACAGTTATAGACACTTTAAATCGGTCTTTGGAACAGTGTATAATTTTTTTTCCTAATTTTCTGTCTACAATAGAAATACCAGTAAATAAAGAACAAAGTGTGAGTCCTGCAAACCTAAAAGTATTTACTAACAATTTTATATCCTTGGATTAACAAATCGTTCTTTAAAAGATGGTAAATTTACCAGGAAATATTTCATTAATTTGAGAAGACGCTTCAACATCTGATGCTTTGTCTACCATCTACGTTGTTAGAAAAGGTTAACGTTAAACCAGAAGAACCCCTATTGCTCCTTTGTTTTCCTTGAAGTTTTAACAAAATGTCACTGACCCAAACGTGTCTTTATCGCGTTCCTTACTAGGAAATTAATCTTTCTTCGAAATATCTATTAGAATTGGCTTTTCAGCAATAAATAGTACAAAAGGCAGGTAATGAATTGAAGACGGAAATGAATTTAACTTAAATTCGTAATACAACTTTTGCAATAACTTCAAATGAAATGAAAATTGTATATACGAGTATAATAAGTTTCAGAGAGTTGAAGCCACCTATTATTTGCCTTTACATGTGGAATTTATGACGTAGTTTAGAACTAACTAAGGTAATGGAACTGTATGGAAAAAGGTGTTATACTTGACATAAATGCTATGTGTACTTTGAAACCACGACAATATTTTTCGTCGCAAGGCACGTTTGAAGGTAATAAGGTAAAATAGCCAAAATTGATAAACGAATGTTTAAAGACGTATGTATGTCTATAATATATACATTCAGACGCTTCAATTTCAAGTTGTTCTTTTGACAGCTACAGAACGCGAGATGTGTTGGTGGTCGCCGCATGCTTCCTTTAGCAAGTTAATTGTGTTATCCGCAGCGTCCAATAAGCTATAATCATCAGTCCATTGTTCACTCGAACCTTCTGCATTGAATTCAAAGTAGATAAAATCATTAAAATACAGGAGTGGACGCTCGAAGTGTTGGCAATTACAAATGCTGTAATTTTGTCAATTTTAATTTTTTCGTATATCATAAAAGCACTTTAAATTTTGAGAAAAAATGTTTTATACTTCGACGATGTCATCTGTAGCAAGGATAATAGACACCAGTCTATCCGGGAAAGATTCACACGCTGCACGAAGAACAATCTTTAAGTCGTTAACCGTCTCATATTTTTTGGTTAATACTTTGGCCTCCAGAATTTTCCTTGTGGAAAATTCCACTAGTTTTAAATTCAGTGTTATGACGAAAAGGAGCTGGGAACCGTTTCTTGCAAAAAATCGTTGGATTTTACAAGCTTTATGTCTCGTTGAAACGTCTAATGATTTGTACCGAATTGTTTACGTGCCCATGTCTGTATAGAGAACAGTTGTGCCAAATTGGCGGCACAAAGAATTTCAACAATCGGTTTTTGTAAATGATCAGTTCGCAGACATTTTTGAAACGAATGTAATCCAAAAAGCTTGCTGGGAAAACTTTCTTGCTTTAATCATTTAGAAAAATAAAACCATTTTATGAATTACACTCAAAATTTGACAGAAAATAACTGAAAGTTGCCACTTGTTACAAAGTAGTGTTACATCATGTTGCGAGTGTTGCCCTATGTCCGATTTCCTAACAAATTGACTCATGTACTAATATTAGACCTTAGAGCTTTGTTGTAAACTAATCGTTAATTTAGTAATGATGCTAATATTTAGGAAAATATCAAAGCTTATTGAATTTGTCGACGGAATTTGGCTTACCCTTGGATTACAACATCTTAGTTTGGCATACCGGAGTATGAGTAGTTCCTAATTCGAGGAGTCGAAGAAGGCAATTTATTGCTTAACCATCGGTGGGAAGGGGTTAACTCCAGCCGTAGTTGTCGAGTTCACGTCAGGGAAACGAGTTCAACAACATTCGTCGTTGTTCATTCGTTGTGATCTACTTTCCCTCTTCTTGCATAGACCACAACAAAAATTGTTCAATCTTCTCTCCAGTGTAGATACAAATTTACAAAAACCAAGTGCTGCATACACACATGTATATATCGATATATAAGCATATATATTTATGTACAAATCTATACATGCATGTGCATATATATGTATAAATGTTTATACGAGTATATACAACACGGCTTGGTTTCCTACTACTTACATATGTATCAATATTAAACCTTCTACGGTGGCAATGATAAACTTTTTAAACAGACCATGATGGACTTGCAGAGAACCACGTAGTAGAAGTGAAGGGAGGAACTTGGAAGGGAGGAAACGATGTAAAACGCAATTGTTAGAGACACCCAAAACGGAAATGCGTATTTATGCATTAATTTTAACCATTATACATTGGCCTAGGAAGCATAGAATCCACGGATCAGTGATTAGTGAATAAGTAATGAAAAATCTACGAATGAAAACGTCAGCATTCAATGCAATGGCTGGGCTAGGTGCGCAAAATGTTGGAAAGTAAATAAAAGAAAGTGAACCAAATGTTGAAAGACTTAATGGCAATGGCGATGGTGATGATGATTTTTTTAAGCAAGATTGGTATATAAAATAAAGGACATTGGATTCTCAAACCATCTTACAATGTACTTTGCATTATATATAAACACAGGTACACATGTAAAGGACATGGATTTACTTGGGGGAAACAATAGAATATCAGGTACTTCTGTTGTCTCTGCATATACCTGCCTCTACGTCTACCTCTATGTACCCCATCACCAAATAGAAAAATAGTACATAACAGAACTGAGTGAGTGTATGTGCGCTTTGTTGTTAGAGCCTTAAATTCTCTTTCTTTCCTTCTCTTGCCACGACGTATTCAATTGTTTCTTTATTCTAATTTTTGAAATAACAAAAGAATTAAAGTCATCAGCGATGAATAGCATTAGACGACTGGATGAACACTATAAATTTCTAGCAAAAATCAAATATCCCTTGAATATTAACGGCAAACAACAACAAATAAAAAAGGACGACCAACACTCTATTGTTAGACATGAAAAGTGGAACGTCCTTCTCCTTTCAATTTCCAAAGGTCTTTAAGTGTTTTTCCTAACATGTTTCATCAACATCTTTACGAGTCTAATTTATTCACGTTTCGAAAAGCATCCCTAAACCTGCAAAAAAAAAAAAACGGATTGAAAAAAATGTCACGTATTAACTTGAGGAAATCACAGCGCATCTAAATGAACACACACAGGAGCTAAAGGCTAAAACCCTTAACAATAATATCAAGATCGAGTATATGCTGTGCGAGTATATGCTTCTTAACTAAAACGTAATTTTCGGTGCAAAGTGTGCTTTTGAAGACCCTAAATAGTAATATGCAAAAATACCACATTTGTTGCAAAGTTCGAATACTCAATTTTAAATTGTGTGAAATTAACACAAGATAATTGCGGTGAAACACATGACAGAGGAAGAGGATACAAAAATACAGAGAATTATAGACAGAGGCCCCAGCTGTCTCTGAAGCGAAAGTTGAAGCAATTAGAGTGGCCAGGAAATGAACTAATATTGATCTCTTGCCCGCTATTCTTGTTTAATATTTCGATATTTGTGTAAACATTTTTACAGTAAACTATGATCTAGCTACTAACGTATGAAAACAATCGCATGTGGTATTAAAAAATCCGTTAGTATTAAAATTTAACAAGTTTATTCTAGAGGCAAACGTCTTTTGAAGTATGTAATTCTTCTCTCTGTTTACAGTCACAAAGAGTACTACTTATTCGTTGAGTTACTTGGCAGCACTCAATCTCATCTCAGTCAGGGATGATACAATTGATTTACTTTAAGGCAACAAAATGAAGACACTTCCAGCCGTTAACATCACTTTAACGTTGTCATATATTAAGGTGGACTTAAGCGAAAGTCGCATTATGTCATTAGATAGATATAAATTTCTCGTTTTTCAAATAAATAATTGTTCTAATTTTCGAAATACATATATCGAACATTGAAATTAAGCATACATGACAATATGCGTTTTAAGGACATAAACAGTAACAACGAACAACATATTCTATTTATATATTTATATATTTTTTTCAGAAATCATGATGAAGTGGAGCATTTTTATCTCGAAAACGTAATCGACACTTCGCAAATGCCTATCAAGAAGTGAATCACTTCCGAAGTAATACATTTATGCCAACGAGTAATCCAATCATGCAAACATATTTCAAATGCATTTTGTGAAAAAGAATTTAATTCTCGTTCCGAATTTTTCTTTACGTCTTCTGTCGATTTTTTGACGAATTTGCTCTCTCAAACGCACGCATAACATCGCGCCATTCTGAAGCTTTCTGAACGTCAACGGTTATAATCCGTTTTTAGGCATGGTACAGTATCAAACCAGTCTGTCAGATATAATCCTGCTTGCGGTAAATTTGTTAAAATTTTCTCAAATAGGATTAAATCTGTCAAACCGATCTGTTAGTGCGTTCCGTCTCCTTTTATTAATGTGGGAATGTAATTGCATCGTTCCAGCATGCATTTAACAACCTTCACATGATTTTTAACGAAAATCCAGGTATTTCGAAGTTGGTGGAACGGCAACGGCAACCAATTAATCGTGTATAATTGCACGAATTGCTTCGTGTTGCTTAGGAGGAATTACAGTATCTAGCTCTCCCAAACTTAAACAATGATTATTGGTTAGCATTCCCTTCACATTATCGATGTTAATTTCAGTTGCCACAATATCTCGACTGTTTGAAATATACTGTTCCACTCATAATAAATGTGGTTTTGATAAAGTAGATTCACTCTAAGAATTCTACAATATTTTCTGCTATTCAGTCAACGAAATTTCGCCCGCAATACAAAGTTAGAGACAAATCTTTTGCTCGATATTTCTATCCATTGTAAAACTCCCACCGGAGATGAGCTGACAAAATTGAGCACTGTAAACAAACTAAATGGTAGATTGCACTTAAACTTTGCGTCAGTACAGAGGACAGTTGTGTCGACAACAAAAATAATTTTGGTAGTCTTTTTAGCGGGCTTTTAAATAATCAACTCTGGGTACTTTTTTTTGCAGAGTGTATGGATAGGCCGAAAACTAATTCCTCGGCTTTGTCCTGTGTGTACCTTGGAATTCAGGTTTGTATAACACAGTATAGTGCAAATCCTTTGAGTTTATTTTGTCAGTTAGCCCACAGCTGTTTGGTTCGGTATTGATAGCAGCGAGGATGAATTCATTGTAGCTAAAGACATCGAAATTGTGTTCAAATGGATTGACTCGATCGAATTTTATTATTTTTACCTATATTTTTTTTTGCTCAAAATATTTTGGATCTTTACAATATAGCAACCATAGCGTATTCCCTTAAAATATTCCGAAATATTAACAAAAATTAATCGTCTCTTTTTATATGAATTTTCGAACTTTTTTCTGAGAGAAGACAATTTCTAATTGCATTTCCTTTTGATTCCATTGTAGGTTTGCAGCTCCCAGAGTCGTGACAAACAATAGTGGACAGAAAAAAGTTGATAATACAATAAATCGGAATATTAATTATTTAAGAATAATAACAAAATACTACGTATATTTCATGGAATTCGGCTTGATCTTTATCAAATGTGTGTGAGCTTCAAGCCTTTGAATAAATATAACGTGTGGAAGTGAATGAACTAAGAGTGCATAAATGCGATTATAATTCGTTGATAAACCAGAATCAAGTGTCCAAAACAATAAATAACTAGAGTTTGCTTAAAACGCCACTTAACATTTTTTTTTAATTTAAAATTTTGAGATTTGGCTAAAATACCTATGAAAAGTTGCGACCGAGGGCATGTTTAGTGAGATTGAATGCACGGTTAAGTGTCGTCTATGGCCGAGTCCGTTAGTAGTCAATCGCTCTCTGCAGTGACGGAGGGGCACGACGGCAGCATAACACATGCAACAACAACCGCAACAAATACGACACAGACAACCCCTAATATTACGGCCAAAACAAAGCGTGGCAATCGCCAGAACCAGCAAAAGAAATCGAAGCATCAACAGCAGTCACAGAAACAATCATCAAATAATAAAAACATAATTGTTGCCACACAATCCCCCTTTTGCGCTTTCTCAGCGGCGACACCACCTACATCTTTAGTTGTCGATAAACGTTCTCGAAGCAAATCACGCAGCAAGTCACGCTCTTCAGTCCATCATCAAGACTACCAGCAGCAGCATCAGCACTCAGAACAAACATCGCTGTTGTTCAACAATAGCAGCAACAACAAACGTACAGTATCACGTAACTCTACATTTAACGCTTCAACCTCGTCAACAGTTATATCACCTGCTACACTTATAACACCACCGCCCACTAATCGCAGTGAACGCAAACGTCACTACGCTGCAGAAAAAGCCACAAATTGTAAGTAGAAATTTGTACGTAGTTACGTTCAAAGCTTTATTTAGAAATTGTATTCGATGTAGGTCCTCTAATTGTTTGTTGTTGGCAGCTGGCAACAAAGGGGAGAAAATCCGAATGAGATTTTCCAAAATTATAGTACGTAATGATGCGATCACGTTTCTAGAACTGCTAACAGGGAATTTGTTCAAAGTGCTACATCATGATCTTTTCGTAGAATATAAAATCTAAGCCAGATTGTCGCTTGTTTTTTCGGTAATCAAACAACTATTTTCATCAAGCGGTTGACTGAGATGCCTATATAACAGATTAAGAATCTATAGTAAATATAAATAGTAGAATTTTCGACTCTTTCAAACATATAAAAATTGATATTTCGACATTTTGACTTTTTCATATAAATGAAAAGTCGATTTTCGAGCTTTATCAAATATATAAAAAGTCGATAATGCAACATTTTTACTTTTTCAAGCCAAGTTTCGACTTTTTCATGAAGCATGTTTTGTGCGGGTGCGGGCACACCAAAATGTAAATGTTATTTAAATGTTAAATAAAAAGCCGGCTTCGAACCTGGTTGACTATTGAATTGAGATAGAAATGATGGGTAACGACTCTTTACCGACATTCCAAACATATGGATCCTTTTATCCTTTAATGCTTTGACGAAAAATGAATGAATTAGAGACAGTCCTTTCTATGTGGTTAGAGAAAGGAAATACGAAATACAATCTTAGTGGAACTGCGAAGAGCTTAGATTGATGCCACAAAATATAATAATCTACAGTACATATTTTTAAAGTTGTTATACCTTCGCCCGAAGAAATTAAAGGAAAGATTAGAGAAATGAGATACGAGGCACAATTCTAGTGTGACTGTAAAGAGGTTAGCTTTTGCAATAAAATCTGTTTCTCCAGTACATGTTTTTAAAGTTGTTATATCTTCACCCCAAGGAAGAATGAAGCTAGATATTGCTTGACAATCAACAAAATATGACATTGAAAATTGGTTTTGTTAATACATCTCTTCTGGTACTTCCAAAATTCACCGAATTTCTGTCTTTCCGCGGCATTGCTTTATAAATTAAGATTCAATTTCAAATTCAACAGCTAATTTAGCTCTATTTAATATTTCCCATGGAAATGGCCGACCAAACCTATATGTTCTCAGATTCACACATTTCTTTCAGTCCCATTAAATGCAACCAAATTTAGTACACATCAAGCACTGGATAAAATTAGACCTGAGAATAAAAAGAGACCGATTTTCCTCATTCTTTCCGGAGCCTCGATTTACAGAAATTCAAATGTTGCCCCAAAATTTCTATTTACCAAAAATATGTTCATTGCATTGCTTTGTATTAACTTACTGATTCTGCGAGCCAAAGCTTGCTTATCATAGAGTAATCTTTGAGGAGATTGCTGGAATTGATATCGACACTTTGCTGAAAATCTATCCGTTTGGAGTCCAGTTTTAAAAATATATAATATAATATATATACGATGTTTTACTTTTATATTTTGCAAAAAGCTATATATAACCGATCTGTCAACAAAATAGCATCTAAACGTCGAGTATAAAGGTTGTCTTTTACGACACAGGTGTCGATTTTTCGCAGCGCAAGAGTTAATTTTGATTTTTCCAATTTTTCCTACTATAAATCGGTTAGTCGATTAACCGAAATTCGTTTTATAGCACCTTATAATACAGTAGATCCAGGGTAATATACCCATCCCAAAAGGAATAGCACCAAATATTTAAAAATATGAGTGGAAAATAATCATTTACTGAATATAAAGCGAAATATGTCAAGATTTGTATGTGGTTCCATATGGGAAACAAACGTTTTCATCTTATATCGCAATTTTTCAAAGTTAAGCTCTTATTCCAAGTTAAAATTCGAAATCGATGGAAAGAAGACATATTCAGATGCGTTTTCCCGAAAAGATTTCAGTTTCAGTTTTGGAAATAGAAAAACTAAGCCAGAGTCTAATCAGATTAATACGGTGATTTTTGATGATACAGGGTGGTGCACTATTTGCACTACAAAAAGAAATTCAAACAACTTTTTTTTTAATCAACGTATTTTATTTATTTTTTTATTGTATAGAAAATTCAATTTTATTTTATATAACTAATTGATAGACCGTAAATGACCTCCATGCTCATTTACGCATATGCGACAGCTGATCAGAAAATTATTCATTCGGGATCGCCATAATTATTATTTTAATGGAATGCTTCAACTCAGTCAAATTCCTTGGTTTCGTTTTGTGGAATCCTTGCTTGGCATAACCTTTATATAAAAAAAAGTCTAGTGCTGTGGGGTCAGATGACCTTAGGGGCCAGCGGAAAGTGACTTTTCGGGATATTAATTTGTTTGGGAATTTTCGTTGGAGCTCCGCCATAAAAACTTCTTCAACATCTTTAAATAATGGCCCCCATTGACAGTTACTGTTACACCGTAGCACGATTCGCGCGTCACCCTGTATTTGTTGAGCTTTTATCTAGTATTGCATAATCCATGAATTTTATTCCACAAATCTGGCAAGAATTTCAAGTACAAAACAGACATTTTCTTGGCTTTTGATGGATTGGTTTTGTTGGGTTCGTTTCAGCTGGAAAGCGTCTTTCCGAAGTTTAGTAACTGGTTCGCATGCCAAACACGTAAACCAATGTCTTATCAGTAATAACTGTTATGAATGGTAGTATTCATTAGATTCAGCATGTCTTCAGAGACCTTTGGGCGAGTGAGTTTTTGAAGAAAAATCTGGACTTCTCGGTGGCAACGCGTTTCGTATTCACACATTCGTGCGAAATGGTATGCATTGATTTGTTAGACATAGAAAGTTCAGTGACTTCCTCTCTCAAACATAAATGACCTAATCGACGTTTTTGAGTCACAGTTTCCCTCACTTTATCGATGATAGCTTTAGTTAATGTGGCCCACCGCATCTCGACCGCTTTTGAATGCACTGTACTAATCACGTGTTTTGATACTTACTTGTTTTTGATAAAGTCGATCCACTATAATAACTCTCGTAACATTTCAGCTATATTCGGCACATGAAATTCTAGTTGCAAAATTCGAGACAAATTTTTTGTTTGGTATTTTTTATTCATTGCAAAGATCGCAATACAAACGTGAGTTGAACTGACAAAACCGTGCACTGTGAACAAATGAAATGACAAATCGCGACCAAACTCTGCGTCAGTATAGAGAACAGTTGAGCCAGTTCATCGATGAATTTTGATAATTCCTTTGGGCGGGTTTTTATTTGATCAGTTTCTCGGAGAGGATGTATTCAGCTCACAGGTGAAATACTAAATCAATTAGTCAGTGCGAAATGAAATCAGGAAAATGTTCCATAAAGAGAATACAAGAATCTTTATTATTCTATTTATTGTGGGCGTCTGGCACAATAAAGTATTAGAATGAAAGCGGAGCGCATACAATTTGGCCGAATTCCCTGCAGTTTCTAATTGGTAGGCTGGCATAGTCTGGATCTTTGCTCAACTTGTTTGTATAGCAGTACTCCGTAGAACTTGAGAAAAATCTACCAATCACGCCTCTTCTTGTATCTCCCATACAAATGAACGATTTAGCCCATATATTTTTAGGTTCATTTTTCTCAAGATGTCGAATTCAATTCAATCAAATTCTGACACCCATGCGTTTTGTAAAATAAATATTGAGAATGTGAAAGTAGAGGACATCGTCATAATCTTTCTGGTACCTTCCATACAAAATATCGGATTTATCGAATTTCAATTATTCCCCTTTGATCTTTAATTCGTACCCTTCGTATATTCCCTTTCATTCAAAGTTACTAAAATCAGTATAATATATCAATTATTCGGTATTTACTAAACTTAGTTTGTTTTTTTTTTTGTCCTGATACAAATTGGTCGATTTGGCAAAAAAATAGTGCTTTCTGTAGGAGTAAATTAGAGAGTTAAAATTTTGCTTTATTATTATTCAGAGCAATTTTTGATAAGACCCTAGCAATTTACCTCTGGCACCCCCACACTTTCGCACCTTTTAATAGAATTTCGGAATTACTTAATTTTATTTTTTGAACAGAACTCGTTGTAATACATGGCATCGGAGTAGATAAATTAGTGCTAAAGGTTAGTCTTGAGGAATTTAAGTAGTTGTGAAGGTAATAATATTTTCTTAGTGAAACATAAATCTGCAAAATTCTTTGTCATATGTTGAATCTAAACTGTTGTTTGGAAGTATTCTATGGATCCTCGGGTTTGAATCATCTATGAAGAAAAGAGTTCACTGCCAAAGCCATATTTTTGTGGCCAGGTCGACGACGGTTTCCTTTCCACAGCTGGCCATTAGTGAATGTCAACATTTTAATAAGTATTAATATATTTAGTAATTATCTGAGGACCTGTGTCAAATCAGAGAATACGTCTTCCAACAACTTGATTCAGAGGTATTTGATTGATAACAACAACTTACTTTGCTTGCGAACTTGTAATTCCGGTAATTGCTAAATAAAGATAAGAAATATTTATTATTCATTCAAATTTATTTTGTATCTCTTTCATAGTGGCTTCCTTTCCGAAACATTGCACTTATGCCAATGAATAATCCAATAATTAAAACGTGTTTCGGAAAATAATTCAGTTCTCGCCGTGAATTCTCTTTTATGCCTTCTATCGATTGAAAACGGGTGCCTCAAAGTGCTGATAATATTTGTTTGTTTGTTTTAAGCTCGGTAGGTGCTATTCCGAAGCTTGTTGACTGGGCTGCATGTCAAACCAATAAACCTTCGTCTCATTCGCAGTCATAATGCGTTTTATAAATGTGTCTAGTAAAAACCAGAGTCTCAAGCAAAGGCATTGTAATGGATGTTTTACAAATGATTTGAGACATATTTTGATCCCTACCCATATAACGTTATCATATCTTTAACTCAGAACTAGGCTTGCTTAAACCCAAAATACTGAATTTAATTTTTATTAGATAAAAATCTTATGTTAGATCAAGGGACGCTGCCACTTGCGTTTGAAAATAGTGATTATGATCAGTAGGTGGCTTATCGGTGTATTCTGGTTATTATAAAAAGAAGAAGGAGCCTTGGCAGACGGTGTGAAGAAAGTATAATTAAAAAAATAGATTGTAAGAAAAAGAAAATTAAAGTTTTATTACATAGAATGTAGGAGAATGGTGGCTCATCATACTCCATAGACATTATTCGATCTATATAACAGAACTTTACTTTCCTTCCTCCACTCTACCTTTTTAATTGGCCTTTCTTCAAACTGTCTGCTAGGCTTATTTTTATTGCAAAGTCATATTGCAGATGTGCTGAATGACTATTGCCGAATCATACCTTCTTAAAGTGATTGTAGTAGTAGGTGTTTTGTTGTTTTGATCTCCTCATCTTTTCGCAGTCCATAAAATATCATACAATGTGAAGATTTTTTGCCTCCGACTTGGGTCACAGAAATTTCCTATCTTATTTCGCCCATTTCTTATAACTCTTTTGCGTGTTCAATATTAAACTTGAATTGTTTCTCCGTTGCAGCTTTCAGCTCAACTGGAGAACATCCTACGGACTTATCTTCACCCCTAAAGAAAAGGCGCTATCACAATCACAACTTACAGGATAATCTGCTGACCCCACTTTCGACCACCAGCGGCAATAGCAGTAGTATCAGCAAATATCGTAATACTCCCAGGGAATTACAAAGCGATTGTGTAGCACAAAGAACCCGTTCAAAGACCGTCTCTCCTGCAGAGCCAACAACAAGCACTGCTAGTTTAAGTAGCAGCGTCGCCAACAATTATCGTCGTCCCGTATACGCCAAGGCGGCTGTAGCGACGATAAAATCGCGCATAGAGACTACTACGCATCGTCCAACAGCGAACGCAACCAAATCAAAAACCAACAACACCAACGGCATCAGCAGCAGCGGCAGCAGCAGCAGTAGTAAGAGCAATTTATTAAATTATTATCGTAAAACACGTAAAATCAGTCATAGCCGTTCGTCAACCATAACAAAGAAGAGAACGACTGCGCCAGTTGGTTCGGCCAAAGCGACAGCAACAACAACAACAACAGCTGGCCATTTGAATACAATTGCATTTGCTGACGAGGAGAGTTCGGATAATAGTGGCAGTGAGAGCCGGCAGCGAGAGCCGAAACACAAACAAACAAAAACAAACGCCTCAGGGTCTGAAGAAAAATATAAATTTAAATCGTCCATTGGATCGTCAAGACATAAGCGGAATTACAGAAAACAAAATAATAAGAGTGCTGCTATAACCGCAACAACAGCAACAACAGCACCATCATCATCGTCGTTGTCAACGCGTAATAACAGCAGGCAATTGACTGAATGTGTTGGCGATAAGAAGCAACATCACAGCAGCAATAAAAACTTCTTATCAATTGTGGGAAATAAAGCTAAATTAAATATAAGAACTACGTCGTCAGGTTCAACACCATCGTCCTCAACAGCTGCAACAGCAGGAACCACCTCGTCATTGTTGGTCGAGAGTGGTGGTGCCACAACATCTTCGTCTACGCCCGTGGAGCGGCAACCAACATCGCCAACAAGTTTACATTTGGATAAAATATCAAAATATCGTAAAAATTTACGAAATTATCAAACATTGTTAAACAATTTAACCAACGAACTAAACAATCCCCAACAAACAACCTCGGAATCTATTGGAGACACTTTGCGACATAAGACAGCAACATCAAATACCTCCAACAACAACACATCCACCAACACCTCTACAATAGAACGTTCCCTCAACTCCTCGGTGTGCCGTAATATCGACCTCGAATTATTGGCTGCTTTTGCAAGTGATAGTTCGACAGAAGACGATACCGAAGATATAATCGAAGAAGACGACAACGAAGAAGAGGAGGCCGACGACGACGATAATAACGTTGTTGACGGCGGTGACGACGGCGTTGTTGACGACGACGACGAAGAAGTCGACGACGAGGACGACGAAGAAATCGAACTTTTCGACGACGACGAGGAAGACGACGAAGATATCGAAGACGAACAGGATCTAGAAGACGAAGAAATTGAAGAAGAAGAAGATATCGCCGACGAAATCAACGATTCTGTAGCAGCTTTTGAAGGTAAGTCAACCATAAATGCAAAGAATGAAGAATACACACGCGTTTTCATTATTTGAGTAATTACAAACAAATACCCAAACGGCGGGGATGATACAGATGGAATTTTGGTACATGAGTTATTCCTCCATAAAATCTCTTAATTTGTGTTAGAAAAGGGGATATAACAACCAGCCTTACTTAAGCGAAAGGTATAAGCTGTTTTAGTGAATTGATGCTTCTTCAATCTGCTAAAGTAAAATATAGCAGGTAGAAATTTATTATTTTTCCAATAGATGGCTTTAGCAAATTGTATCTGGCGTTGTTTACGTGCGATTGGTTTACGTTAGGTGGCCTTAGAAAGATAAGATTTTGTGCTCAAGAAGCTACTCCCACAATTTTGTGATCGCTTGACACGATATTGTTGGTTGGATACCAGAGAAGGGAAAATATGACATGGTTTACAGTTTTTCTTCGAAAATACGAGCTAGGCAAATAAAAATGCGAACAGTGTTTATGGTCCTGCAACAGCAAATCTCTCGCAAATCTGGTTATTTCGGTTTCGTTCTGATCATTTTGAAGTCAAAGATGGACGGACATTGCTCTGGAAGATTGTCGAAAATTTCGATAAAATGATGTAAATCGCTTAGTTTAACTATGATCCTATTCGATTGGTCAGGAGTTAAATATTGCACAAATCCGTTTGGAAGCATTTGATTAAGGCTGGATACAAGAAGAAGGTCGATGGCATGGATGCTATATGGGTTAACGAAAAAGAAACCTCAAGAAACCAATTTCCATCTGCGAACCGCAACAAAATTGATTCAGTAGATGGTGACTGCTGATGAAGAGAGTCACGACAACGCCAAGTGAAAACGGTCATGGTCGAATCACAATAAATCAGCACAAACGGTGTCCAAGAAAGTGTTGACGGTCAGAAAGGTTATGCTGTTTGGTGGGATTGTCAGAGAATCATCTATTATGAGCTGCCCCCACCGACAAATTAGGATCTGTACTGTCAATAATTGGACTGTCTGATGGAAGCTATTGCCCATTGCTATTGTCAAACTTGGCCAATATGAGAGGAATTTTGTTCTATAAGGGCAACGCTAGACCAAACACATTGATAGTGACTCGCTGAAAGTTCCGGAAGCTTGGTTGGCTATCGAAAAGTGATTACCACATGATAATGTCTATGGCGAACAATTTTTCTGGTGAAAAAATTGCCTAAAGGGAAGCTTGTAAAAATCGACTGTACCAGTTTTTTTGCCAATAGGGACGTAGGTTTCCATGAGAGAGGAGTAATGGGGATACCTTCAAAATAATTAAAAGTTCTGGAACAAAATGGTGCTTATTTGACCTAAATCGAACAACTATATGTTAAAAAAGCCTTCTGCGCCATGCAAAAATAATGGATTTCGTTTTACGACACCTTTTATTTTGGAAAGCGTAAATTCTCGCTGCAAGATATATAAAAATATTGCTCTTTTCAAATATTTCTTTTTTTTGATACAATCGTACTCATTTTTATCCCAAAAAATATTTTTTTTCTTTTAATTTCTGTTTAATATGTTTCCTTCATTTGTAAATAGCAAATTCTTTTATTTCCCAAGTCTAGGAAATTATGATATATGTTCCTATAGGGAGTGGGGGGCATCATTTTGCAAGGAAATGCATTTATTTTACAAAACAAATTACCATTAACCATCTATTGTGCTGTGGCTGAACCTTTTCATATATGTTTTATTTTCTGAAGAAAAATGTAAAAATGAATTCATAAAATTTGTGTACCATTTATTTAAATATCATCTGTGCCGTTTGGGTGAACATTTCTTATATGCTAAACAAAATTGAGACCGAATACAAATGAGAGATAGATCTCAGTTCAATTTCTTTGTTTTGGTATATGTTTTCTTTTCTGTTCTCATGTCAAAAAGAATGTAATTGTTATTATTGTTATCATTTCTTTCTTGTTTTCTTCGCAAATAATTTCTCTCCTTTGCTCTATCATTTGTTTGTTTAATTAATTATTAAATACTGTAAAATTTATTTGTATTTCAACAATATACGTTTTATTTATTCTCACTTAAACAAAAAGTATCTTGTATCTGATGTTGTAGTTTTCTTTTCAATCTTTTCCGTTTTTGTATATTGTTTTTGTACACTCGTTTCGATTACTTTACTTTTCTCTTATTTCGTTCTCTTTGTCTCCGTTATCATCTGTTTATTTTTTTCTAGATTTGAAATGTTCATTGATTTTTCTTTGTTTGTATGGGAAATGGGGGAAATTATTAAACATCCAGTATTGAGAATTTCTAAACAGAAAAGCAAAATAAATTCATTTTCGTATAACATCTGGATCTGTAGTAGAGTTTCGTCAGTCGTATATCAACAGACAGACGTCAATGAACTTTATGAAGATATTTTATTAACCATGTCTTACAAATTATACTGACATTCTAATTAATATTCTTTGTCTAGTACGAACAGTCGTTAGTCATGTCTCAAGCCGTCTGTTGCTATGGCAGAAGAATATTCGCTGTGCGAAAAGTGAATGGATTTTGAACAGTAAATAAAAGTGTTTCAAAAATGAAATGAAGCAGTTCTCTTCTGTAACTTTTATTTTTTAAAATATAACGTGGATGTTAAAGACTTGCAATGTGAATACATTAAAAAAAATTGAGTGACGTTAAACACGATTTGAGGACATCTGAATCCGTGAATTAAACATAGAAGTTTTTTCTACTTCGTCTTACGATTTAGAATGACGGTTTATAAGGATAATTTTGTATAATATTTAGGATATTTGAAAAATATATTAACATGGAGAACATTCGTAACAAATTTTTAACGTAGTTTCCTGCTTCTTCTCAATATACGAGAAACAACTATTTGATCTGAAGTGGAGATAGCATAAAAATGGGAAAAACTCCCTAGACTTGATGCTCGATATTGCACAGCCACATTGAATTCCAATTCTACCGAATCGTCTTTCTTGAACTAGCAACTAATTTAGAAATAGGAACTAATTAAAAATTGGTCCGTTGGAATTTGTTCTGTTCACAATTAAATTAAATATTGTGCTAATTAATGAAGTGAAATATATATTGTTGTAAAGATACCCCTAAAACCAGACCAAAACTAGAAACTCAGAAAACCTTAGTGTAGAACTAGTACTTTTTGAAGTAATATGACAAGGCCCTACAGTGAGTGCTTATGATTGTGCCACATAGAAAGGATAGAAAGAAGTCTTAAGCTCGATTTATTCATACATAGCAAAACGATCTATAATTTTGACTTGACTCGAAATGCATCCTGTCACAAAAAATACCTGAAATTCATCATTTAAAAAGCCTGCTCAAATTATTTTTGCTACTAAGTTGGTATAACTATCCTTTATATTGACGCGGAGTTTGAACGTGATCTGTCATACAGTTTGTTTACAGTGCTCGATTTGTCGGGTCAAAAATATCGTCGAACAAAGAATTGGTCTTGAAATTTGTATCGTCAAAGAAATTTCATTGTCCAAATTGCTGAAAATGTTACAAGTGTTTTTACGGTGAATCGAAGTTAGCGAAAACACGGGTATATAAGTTCCAAAACAGTTGAGATGTCGAAAATTTACTTCACTCTGATTTTCCATCAACGTCTTTAACCGAATTTAACGTAGATAAAGCCAAGGTAATTGCTATCGATTGAGTGAACTCGTAAACATTTCACACAATTGTTTAGGTAACATTTTTTACAATTGTTTATAATGCGCTGCCGTTTGACTAGTTCCGAAAGATATGAAGTTTCTTCGAAAACTAAATCGCGTAAATGTTGCTGAAAGCAGACTAGAATGAGTCAATTTCGATTCTGGAAATCAGATATGAATTTACGAGTTTGACGTGCAAACTAGTTAACAAATTTGAGAATGGCAGCTTTCAATTGAGCCGGAACCGAAAAAACCGTGACCAAACTCATCAACTTAACGTTGATTGTTTTCTTTGATTATCGCTGTGTTGTGCGCTCACAACTTTTGGTGGAATAAATTTATCTGAATAAAGAATATAAATGACAATTTTCAGTCATCATCTTCTTCAATTTCAATTGAAGACGGAGCAAATTTGTCCATCATGTCTCGATCGCTTTTGAATGCAGTATGACACTCTGTCTGTCGGTCCCGTCTTTGATAAAGTCGATTCACCGATAGTCGACCAAGTTAATTTGCATCGACCCGACACGCGATATTCGATTTGCAATACAAAATTTTAGACAGATGCTTTATTCGATAATTTTTTCCATTGTGAAAGTTTAATTGACAAGATCGAATACTGAAAATAAACTAAATGGCATTGGGCGCTTAAAATCCACGTCAGTATAGAAGTCAGTTGTGTCAACTTAGCGAAGAATTCTGAGGCTGCTGTTACGAATTATCAATCCCATGTACTTTTTTTTCGCAGAATGTACGAGTATGTGAGAACTTTTAGAATTGCGTACAATTTTTATTAGTCCTCATTGACTGGCTTGTAACTCATCATGGCATTAACTTGTCAGATATTTTTCAAATTTGACCAACCAACCTTGTTTTTTTCAAATTTTGGAATAGTTTTGATTGCTTCGCCTTTGTCTAGTGTTATTTGTTTTTATGGGTTATTCAATTACATTGCAAAAATTGACGTTATAACCAATTTGTTACACACTTGGTTTCACTTTAAAACAATTGACAACCCATATTATGGACGATTGGATTTTTATTGGATCTTCATAGTGGCAGCCAACCACCATCGCCTCCTTCTCTATTACTTTCCGTATGGGCAAGTTACATACAACATGCCATGTGTGTGAATTCTATGGAACTTTTTTTCCATTGCTCACTGTGTAAGCGTTTTTCTGTTGAGCAGTAAAAATGTTTTGTAAGAAACCTTGGGTAATGCCCCGGCCGGCAATAGTACTTTTTGCATTTTTGCATAATCAAATGAAAATCAATGAATATTTCTGTTACTGTTTGTGTTTGAATGTTGTGTTTGTTCGTTGTGATTTATATATCTCATATACTTTGTTTTTATTTTCAATTATTTGCTTGTAAATATATTTATTGAATATTGTTATTAATTTTATTTTAAGAATAAAAACAAAACGGACTCAGTATTTTACCTGTAGGAAAGCAGCATAGTTTTTTTTTCTTTACCCCTTTTAAAACAGATATCAAGCAATAAATATGTATATGACTCCCCTTTACTTCGGAATTACAGTGCTGTCACCTTTTTTTAGTCACAAAAAAGTGGTATATCAAAACTTTTAGCTAATATTACAAGTATTTATTTGAACCGCCATAATCTAATCTAATTTGTAACCTTTTAAGAGAGTTACCTAAATATCATGCACATGAAAGTTAAAATTTTGACCTCCTCTACCCAGCTGTATATATGAATTTCCTGTGTGTATTTTTCGTTAATCATTGAAAAGTATGTATAAAACAACATTTCACGGCGACAACATTATTATAAATAAGACTAACACATTTTTTTAATGATTGCATTATAACATTACAACATTACTAACCACCTAACAATTATAAAATTGATATAAACGAGGAACCCATGACTACAACAACATTATTATTGAATTTGAACATATTATTGAGTGCTTATTTAAATTATTTGTTTATAACATCATTATAACAAATGCTTGATTTTATGCACCTGCAACAATTATTATTATTTCAAACGCCTTTGGAGTTTTATGATTTTATACCTGAATTGGAATATACGAATACTATTTATTCTCTTTATCTCGAATAACATGCAAACATATCAATATCTTTAGATAACGTTATATTTCTTGCCATGATATGAATTTAGAACATCCCAAAAACAGCGAGTAAAGAAAGATGTTTGATTTCTATCATATTAGTAATCTTATAGCCCATTTTATTTTAAATACATATACAAACAAACTTATTGTAATACTGATTTTTATAATATGAATAAAAAACACAATGGAGGTGGCAGCTCTGGCAGTTGATGTGACGTGAACCGACTGAATTACATATATATTTTGAAAAGTCTTTAAGAGAATTTTCATTATTTTGTACTATTACTTTTTGCAAGCACTTAAGAGACATGACTTTCCTTTCAATATTACATAAATATTTATGAAAAAAGAAACAATTGATTTTGATTTTACCTTAAATTGTTCTTTTTTTTAGCTTAATTATTTTAACTGCGTAATACCTCCGACCCATTACTGGACATTTCAGAAAAGTTGCTTTGCGATATTGATAAAGATGTTATATTTTAAAAATATCGACTCTAAATGCGATGTGTTTTTAATTACCTTTGATACTTTTAAAGTTCTTTAGTAATCCTATGCTGTCATTAAAGATATATCGGTCAGATACCGCTGATATTTTTTTTTTCTATAACAGAGACTAACTGCATTTCTGATGACTTCCTTCCTTGTTTTAAAAATGTATAAATTTTATGCATAAAAATGCTTTCTTTTATTACAATAATTGGTGTTTTTTGTCATTGCTTGTGGGACATTTTAACATTTAAACCGCCTTTTTATGCATTTTTTAAGACGACTTTCGGAAAATCTTCGTTAAGATATGATCAATAATCCAGAAGCTCTTAAAACCCTTAAGATTTAAATAAAAAAAAACTTTAAGATCTGAAATCCGTTATGGTATGGAAGCCTAAATATCTAATATTCTTCAACATATGGAAATTTAGATCATAAGATTTCGGAATATACAGATAATTTACCAAAGTACCGTCTTTGCCATGGTTCTGTAAAAACAAGTCCATCGTTATCGAATACGATTGACACGATCAATTTTGAAGTTGTGACTTCGAATTTTTCGTTGTTATTTTGTTGACAAGAATGTAATTGCGGCTTTTTTTGTTCAAAATAAATTTTAAATATTTTGTTCAAATAATTTATATGAATCTACAAGGTAAATGTCATTTTGTTCAATGACCTGTTGCCATCGTTCAGTCAACTTTTTGATCTCGTATTTCAAGAATGATTGATCCATAAAAACAAAATACTGGAGGAAGTATTAAATAATTTTCCATTCAAAAAAATTTGCGGACTCCTAAATAAATTAAAATCCAAAGGTGCCAGAACAAGAGTGCGAAGCTACAAAAATGTTTGTCCAGTCTGGAAAAGGTTTTACATTGCCACCGATTCACTAATTGAGGCATTTTTTCAGCGTTTTCAGCGTTAATTGAAACACACATAAAACTATGATTTCAATGAAACTTGTATTTCATTATAACGCTTGGATCTTCCGACCATTATGAAATACAATATCATTGAAATGACCGCCTCTGGATTGGTTGCATCAATGTTTCCATTTGAAGTAGTTTTCGGCCACTTTTTCCCACTTTTTTTTCGGGCGGTACGTTAGGAGATTATCCGCGTAAACACGGTCTTTGACATTAAATGATCCATATTCGTAAATGGCAAACATTTCACTAAATAAATAACACTTCAGATGACAGGTATTTAACATCTGACAGCCTTGTCAGACTGGTGGTTTTGAAACCATTAAATGGATAACTTTTGCGCCTTCATATTTGTAATGCGTTGTAAACTGACCATATCACAAATTGAAGCTATAAATGCCAGCTGCGTTACAGTAACTATAATATACAATTTAATTAGCTGAGCTAAATCATTTCGATAATAACAGAAGTATCATCTGTGTGAAAAAAGAAACACTAAATTACATTCCTGCCAACTCTATAGAACACCAAATCTGAAGAATTTCCATTGGTTGCGTTTGAAAACTGCAGATTATGCGATGATGTGAATCCTTCCTATTTGAAAAGTATTTAATCTTCAAATAGGCTGCCTCTGGGATTGAATTGGATGTCTGTCAGTCAGTTGGAGATCAATGGTCAACGAAACCAAATGGTCTTCGATAGTTGGTGATATTTATGCCTAACCCAATGACAAATCAAAATATAATGTGTTTGTATTTTGAATGTAGGTTATTGTTTCGAAATGAAATGCCCAATTTCTGACACAAAAACTATTATCATAAGCCTTTGCTCTTTTCAGGATATGCAATCGTTATGTAGAATTCTTCTACTCTCGATAATTGCTATAGTTTATACGCCCTGTGATACTTGTAACACAACTAGCCCTTTCGAATACCTTGACTGTGTTAAAAGATTTTTGCTCAGTAAAGACGTGAAGATCATTTTTAGGGGCTTCCAATTCTAAGTAGATTTTGGCAACATGTGAACGAGCATTATCATGCAACAGAATAATTTTTATCGTGTCTGGAGTAGTTTTTAGGGCGTTTTTTCTTGGTTCCGTCTCATCAATTGTGTAACAATAAACCAGTTGTTTGACGCTGGAAAGTGATGAGTTGGAGTGGGAATCGAATGGGATGGAAAAAACAATCAATCTCTCTTAGTGTTATACAAAATCGGAGAGTCAATGTCTCTTATTTCGTAGCTCCACAATAATGATGAAGCGAAATATTTGGGTTGGAAACCAATTTCCTTCTTTATGTATCCTAACGGTTTGATATGCTGTGAAATTGTTGGTTAAGCTGCTCCTAACTTAATTGCAAATTCTTCTTGCATTTAGCACGACCCTTCTTTTAATAATGATTCCAATTCCTTGTTAGCATAAACTTTCAGCCTTTCGCAAAGTTCTTTGTCTTCGATATCGAATTCACCGTTTTTAAATTGTTGAAACCACTCACGATAATATCTCCTACTCGAAGTAGCCTCGCCGTATACTTCTATTAACAATCAAAGAGCCTCAGTTGCAGATTTCTTCAAAATTGAAGAAGTAAATCAAAAGTTCCCGGCTTATAAAGCATATTCGACTCGAAATCCTATATTTTTTGCTGATAAAAATCGCTAATATTTCATGATTATGGTGTTGTGACAATATCCGATAATATCAACCGTAACATAATGGTGGGGCCATCTCTTGTAAAATGGTAGACTCATATTTGTACTCCCAATAGAATTGGACTGAAGCCTAGATCCTAACTAGATCTAATGGAAAGAAAATGGTAGCATCCAGCATAATATTGAATATCGATTTCTACAGGTCGTTTGACCAATTATGACGTGCATATGATTTGCATCTGTCTCGGCTGTTGTGAAGCCAACTATTTTATAGGAAATGGTTTAACGAATTTGTGGCAGACGATAGCAATTAGGCTACAATTTCAAGTTGCTTTCTTTTTTGCGCAACTATATGTTGAAAGCATGTTTGAAATGTAAGAGAATCGAAAAATTCTTTCATTACTTGAACGCGGAATTGAGGTTTTCCTTAAATAAATTTTCTAATATTTTTCACAACAACTTAATAGCAGATCCGTTTATTTGGAAGGGTTTTTTTACAATTAATGCCGAAGTGGCTGTGTTTCTAAGAAGTTGTCGGAAAACTGCAATTAATTTCAGAAGGATCTGCTCTAGAATACATTATTTTAGAACTAATTCCAAAAATATTGCAACAGTTCCTGAAGATGACAATGTGAACTTCGTGAACTAATGTGAACTTAATGAACTAGTAATAAGTTTATGAAATACTTAAGCTACGGTGGATTTATATACAATTATAACCAGAGAGAGTAGTCGTTTCTCAACTAGTGTTACATATTATTTGATTTAGATGTGACCTTTAAGTTTATAAATTACAATTTGTACAATAAATGAAAATGAAATGAAATTTTTTGAATTGGAAATAATTTCGCTAAAATCGGGCTACTCTCAAGCTAACAGAATGCGGATATTTTCTACCAAATCTATAACACCGCAGAGTCAATTTCAAGTACTTCTATGGTACACAAACAGTTTCCGAACTAATATTTTTTTTCCTGAGACATGATATTCAAACTTCTCCCATAGCAAACTTTCAATTGTTAATTCAATTTATAGCCAATTTCTTAAAGATCTTAGCTTCGTCCCCATAGAGAATATCGCATTTTGAAATCAATATCATTAACATATAACATCTTTACTAATTACGTTTGGAACAAAACTCTATAATTTTATTTTATTGAGAATTCCTTCATTTTCTTCAATTTGAGACCTAAACTATTTAAATTTAAATCCTCTGAAAGGCAACAAATTGAAAACACTTGAATAAATATCCAAATTCACTGTTTTTACACTTCTTTTTGTGTGTGTGTGTGTGTGTGTGTATGTGTTGTTAAATAATTTAACCACCCTAAATTCCTCAAAAATAATTTCAAATCAAGGTAAACGCCCAGAACAACAACAACAACAACAAGAGTGTAGCTTAGTGGAACAGCACGAACACAACCAACAATCGCAATCGCAATCACAGCCTCAAGAAAGGGCGCCACGGCGTAAACGTCTTTCGAAACGACGACGCCACACATTGAAAGATCCAAACCCAGAGAATCGTTTGCCACACAGTCTTGAATTAAAGCAGCAGCTGCAACAGCGGCTTAAAGTCAACAGTAGTTTGAATTGCAGCAGTTTCGGCAGCAACAAGTACGCCACGCAACAAGTGGCAGTAGGAGTAGAAACCGGCGAAGAAATTACTACTACGTCGTCCCAACAAACAGCTACAACGACGGGCTACAATAGAGCCCCGAATCTGGGGGCACGACAAACACGCAGCAGTGGTGGCAGTGCAAGCACTCATACCAACACAGCTAGCAATAATACAGATTACAATATTGGTGTGCATATAGGCGCGGGAGGAGCCGGAGTGGGACCGGGAACAGCCGGCACCAGTTCATCTGCCACAACCGCCATAATAGGTGGCGGTGGCGTGGTGGGAGGAGGATCATCGTCTGGGCTTAATCACAATTTGCTAAATCGGGCTGGGGGTGTTGTAATAGGGCCACCACTACCCACCTCCGGAGGAGTACATTCCAATATTCAAGGCCAACAGCAGCAACATCATCCCACTCTTATAGCGACCACAACGCATTTTCCCCAGCAGCAGCATCATCTGTTGCAACAACATCCGGGCCAAGGATCTCAAGCTCATTATTTAAATCAGGCCACAGCTGGACCAACATTTTATACAGGCCATCATCAGGCTCATTTGCAGTCGCAACCACAACCTCAGCAAGTTCACTTTTATCAAACGTATCCGGCGGGGGCGTCCGCCTCGTCGGCTGCCATATTAAATTTGAATTTGAATTCTTATCCGGCAGCAGGGAACACAACAGGTGCAGCTGTAGTGAGCGGTGCACCCTTAATATATCAAGTACAACAGGCGCCGCCAGGTGCCCAACAGCCGGGTCCGCTCTTGGGACAAGCGCAAAACACACCACGCTATCATCATCAGATCCAAGCGCCTCAACACCATCCGCATCATCCATCACAAACGGGACATCTGCAACAGCATCCCACAGCGATAGAATTAACATTGGGCGGTGCAATACCCGTAGGCGGCGGATCCCACGATACAGCGTCGAACACAAATATTGTCTATCACGCCACGAATTACAGCGCCAATAGCACTTGCGGCAGTAGTCATCATCCTCAGCAGCAGAATTCACACACACTAAGACGTAGTTCACGTAGCAAAACGGGTTCTTGTGTCAGTTCCGTGCAGGGCCAACAACATCACGGTAGTGTGAGCAGCAGCAGCAGCAGTGGTCACAGTAGTGTTGTTAATCCCAACCGCACTGCTGGCGCCACAAATAACGCAGCCAGCTTGCCCGTAGTTGTAGGCCACCAATTGTTAACCGCTCAGCCGCCACAGGCGGCTCACCAATTGACGCATACGCAGCAGCACATACCACCACCATTACAGCAGTCTCATCATCCGCTAGGTACACACCTCCTGCACTCGCATCCACCCGCTCCCCATCACCCAGCAGCAGCTCCTCCACCTCTGCACCAGCCGCCGCCACCGCACCATCAAACTGTAGCCACTGCTGGCGGCGCTGTTGTTGTGGCCATTTCGCAACAACAGCCGCAAAATCATTTATTGCACTCGTCTGCTCCTCCCCCCCATCCACACGCCTTACCTCCTCAACGAACAACCGTAGTCCAACCAGGATTTCTGTATAGTTATCGTGCGACTGTGGGTGCTAGCAATAGTACGACCAACACAGCATTGGGTACGTCGGCATCAACATCGTCCAGTGCTGCCGCCACTAACGCCGTGCCGCCCGCATCGAATCCACCCGTTGGCGCTTCCGCATACCTGACTGCGCATCAAAATTCCAATAAGACAATTGCCACTGGTAAGTGTTGACGTTTGTTTTTTTAAACTGATGAATGTGACGCAGACAGTGAGGACTAAAAAAATAAACAGCCAACACTCTCCAAATGACCAACTAAACAATTGTTAACGAAAGATCTCAGTATTGAGTTCAGATTCATGACATCAATTCATGAATGATAAGAAGGAGTCTTGATAGTAGCTCGTTATGATTTTTAAGTCGTTTCCTTAGAACTGGGGTTAATTTTCCAGGGACATTAACATTTAAACTGCCATTGTAGCTGCTTAATTGTAGATTATGATTTCAATACCTTCTACAGTACTCTCGATACCTCCAAAACAGAGGTGGGCGACACTTGCTCGTACTGAGAAATGGTGCTTGCCCAATAAACAATCTCATTTTAAGAGAGAATACATACAGCCCAAAACATGTTATCCTAAGACGTTCTACTACAAATTCCCTTGAATCCTATGAATGGTATACGGGAGAGCTTCTCACATGAATTTTGGGCTCACTGAACAAAACCTCAGCGACAATTCCGAACGTTAGTTTAAGTTTTGATTCGCAGGCGCATTAAAGTGACCTCCGCTCAAAGAAAGATTTGATGGTTGCATTAGGGCTGCAGCCCCCTCGATAGTCGCGTATTCTAATCATCGTACCACCGCCGATCACATTCTCTGAAATTAAGTGAAATAGTAATATTTCCTTGAGGAGGGCAATGTTGCCTTTGCCCTACTCCTGCCTTTAGTTACATATGCATATTAGTTAAGATTCAAAATTAGTGCTCAAGAATGCCAAGTGGAAGAGTAAGCTTTAGGCTTGGTAGCTATATTTTAAGGCTTAATTGAAACTTAGGGGCCTTCATGAAAGTTCTGTTTTCATCCGGTTTTGATATTGTAAATGAGACAAATTCTTTATTCAATACTGTTGTTTGTCCATTGTAAAAGCCACATGAGATGAACTGACATAATCAAGCATTGTAGATAAACTGAACACTAGATGGCGCTAAAATTCCGCTTAAATATAGAGAACAATTGTGCCAGCTCAGCGACAAAAATAATTTTGACAGTCTCTTTAAGCGGCTTTCTTAAACGATCAATACAAATTTCAGCATTTGAATAATAAGTAGGTTATAAAAAATTGATTTTTTTTATCATACCTCAATAATTTCCTAACATTTGTATTACTCTGTATTAGACAATGCTAGCTCGGAATCAATTTAAAAGCAGAATTTTTGAATTATGAAACTTGTCCTAGAATTTAGGGAAATATTTACCTTTCTGGCATTTCGAAACTGCTTGTGAATCAACTCAAAAGGTGATCATTGGATATACTAGAAATTAATCCGAAATATAATTTTAGAACTTGTTATTGGGTTGAAAACATAGTATTACTGTGATACCAGTGATTTTAAAATTTTGCTGGATGTAAACCTAATTAAGTCGTGGTGATATGATATATTGAAATACTAGTAACGCTGCTAACATATTTAGAGCTTCTCCTGAAATGATTTTAAATAAGCTCCAATTTTCAATTTCTTACTTACTGAACACAATCTTAAAGCGAATTCAATGTGGAAGAAAAACCTATTATAGTGTATGTAGAAGTGCATTATTAATCCTCCTTTGGCAGTTTTCTCCTATGAGTATTTTATTTATAAAATCCACTTTTTTAGAGGGAAATGTAGATGGTGCAAAGTATAATAAAATATAACAAACTTCTACAGCATATTTGGATAAATCTGCTAACGAAACGTTAAATAAATTAAAAAAAAAAGAAATGAAAAATAATAAGCTCGAATTTTTAGTTCGGCAGTTTTTTAATATTCCTATAATATTCGTGTCCATACTTTGTGATCACCCTATTTGATCATTAAATGCAATGCCCTTAGATTATACTGCCATATGATTAAACCCAGCGAATCCCTTTATGGTGACCGAAAATTGCATTCTGTAAATTTGTATTTAAAAAAATGGGTGTTGGTTTTAGGTTCGTTTTGTTGTACATATAAAATCTTTGAAAGAAAGGATAACTACTTTAAGATTTTAAAAATATCTACTTTTATGTTGAAGCCACCATTTGTCCTTACCGCTCCCATTTCTAATAAATTATATTGTGGTAATGGTCTTGAAGACACTCATGAAGGCGCTTTGTAAATCCACCAACCCGATTCCTGTTCAATAAAATTTTTAAAATGTTGTTAGTTTTATTAAGTTCACGTTTTATTAATTTTCGTAATTAATTTTTATGCATGTTGTTTGTTTTTTCTTTTACAAAATATCAGTTTTTAAAATTTATGAAACATACTATTTATGTTTTTTCATGAAATTCGCTCGCTCTTGTCGTCCCCCTTCAAAAAAATTGTTTCTGCTCAATCGTTTCGTATCGTCCGCGTCCTTTTTGCCTTAAAAAAATGTACCATAAACAAATCCCACTGTTAAAAACTGAACCAGCAGCTTCTGCGGATGCATTAAGCTATAATTTAATGGCACAACAACAGTCAAATATTGGAACAGCACCACAAGCGCCGCCAGCCATATCATCCCATATAGCTGCTGCTGGTGGAAACGCCAATAATCCAGGTAAAGCCAATTTATTATGTCGCTCTTAATCTTTGCTCTATCTCTCTCATTCCGATTGATCCCTCTAATGCTCTCATCATTCAACTGAGTTTTTTTGTGTTTATTTTGTTCCGGTTAATGTGTTGTTTTAATTTTTATTTTATATATGTTTTTACTTTGTCGTTAATTTCGTGTTGGTTTTCATCCTTCTGATTTCATTAATTATTGTACTTAACACCTAAAATTATGTTATATTTTATGTTTCGGACACGCCTGTAAAACACTCGTTGTTTTAGTGCAAAAAAAAAAAAAGGTGACAGCACACATGTTTAAAGAAAACTTACATTGTTACATATTTATTTTTAATATATTTTGTTTATTTTTCTTATTGTAGTTTAGTTCTTTATATTAGTTTTCGAAGTATTTGTTTTATTTTTTTTAATATTGTTTTTATTTAGCCTAAAAGTAGACTAATTATGTAATATTAAAACGAACCTAATGGTAGGCTTTAATATATGTTGAAATTATTGTAAGCACTAGTTCAAAATTATGATTTAGAAGCTAATGAAATGTGATAACCACACCAAAGTAATTTTAACTAAAAATTTACAAAATCTGTTGAGCAAATTTAACAAAATAGCCTTCTCTCCTAACAATATAAACATTCCATGATACAAAAGGCTAACTGAATGTGTTATACACTAAGAACGTCTTTACGATTTACAAACCCACGACTATCTTGAGCTTTTGCTATCTTGTATTAATACAAAACTTGCCGTAAATCTCCTCACATTAAAATAATTAGAAAATAAGTTAAATTCGGTTTCTTTCATGAAAGTATTTATTTTGTTAAAGAAATTTTTGTCGAGGATTTAATGAAATGAAATCTTTTTCTCTCTTGCATTTAATTGAAACACATCGAAGCACCAATATTTTACACTGTTATTATACATAAATTATGCAAATACATTTTAAATATAAATTTTTATATAATTTTAAAAATATCGAACTTCAGAGATTAGTTTCAACCTCTGTCAAAGGTTTCCTTTCTTATGTCGATGGAAAGAAGGATTTCTCCCTTAAAATTTTTGCTGCAGGCAGCAGAATTTACGTACGATCTGTACAAAATATGGAGAATAAAGTCCTTGCCAAGGGCATGCCAGTCCTCTTCATCTATTTGAAAGTTTTTACAATGAATGCCCAACAATCGATGTTAGTTATAACTGACAACATTTGCCTGAATCAGTGCAATCAAGAGTTTGTTTCATTCAACAAATTTATATTAATAAAAGGCCAGGAAAAGTAAACCATTTTTATTTATAGAATGCATTTTAAGGTGGTTTGTACATTTTATAAATGAGACAATTCTGAACTATTACTAACCACTTTCTTATAGAAGGGTTAAAAAAAAATAGGAAAATACTGTTATAAAGACCAATGACTAAAGATAAAGAGCACTGAATTGAAATGAAGTACTTCCAACCAAAAATTTTCCGGAAATGTGTTTATTAAAAGATCCTTTTAATTGAAAAAAATCGAATTTTCTTCTTATGTTAAAGAAAGAAAAAAAAAAAAAAAGACGCGGGAAGGCTAGTTTTTGTTATAATCCAGTACTGCAAAGAACTTCACACAGTCGGAAGAAACTATATAAGATCCGGTTGAAAGTATAAATGCTGGTGTCACGACGGTTGGAGGCTGGCCAGTTATCATTCCAAAACGAATATAGCCATTTTTTTGACGGTGTTTACTTCGAATATTCCAAAAACATTTTTCGGGTTCTTGGACTGACATTCGAGACCTCCTTTAAATCATTTGGAAATCAATATTGATTTCAAGTTTTCTTCATTTCGCACACTGGATAATAACTACTAAAACGATCTACAAATTTTATGTTGTATTTACAAATAAAAAATTATTTGTCCTCCCTGAGGATATAGGACATAGGATAGCTTATCACATTCTGTAAGCTTACACGCAGCATTTTACTTTTGGACTCAACCATGTTTAAAGACCATTACGAACGTCACAATTTGAGAAGCATTCGCTAGACTTTTTGGCTACTCGACTACTACAAGGGCTCTTCAGACACATTGAAATTACCGCCGTTTAAATAATGATAGGTGGCTGTATCGGGCATTGAACCCGTGGTCATGCGAACGGTAGTAGCGTGTACTAACATCATCACTCCAGGATCACAAACAAAGTATCTATTCCAGTGAAATTGCTTAGTCGTGCTATATACGATTTCCGAATGCATAAGGTTTCAAAAATGATTTGCAATAGAAAGATTTTTGTCTTTCCTGCAAAAATTAGAAGCAATGCTAAGGTTTTCTTAAAATTCTTACCCTACACAAGAAAGGTGCCAACTAAAGAACTTTTCTTGATTAGGGTTTACGTTACTATTTTCTTTATCCTTACGTTCATTTAGTTGCAAATACGATCGGCCTCAAATCTCCTATTAGGTTCCAAAAGGTGCCAAAATATTCGTGGATCAATACCAACGAAGAAGTACCAAGCTACACAACAAATTTAGAATAACTTTAAAATGGCATAATTTGTGTGTTTCTATAGAAATAGCGGTGAAGGATATACATTCTGCAAAATCTTCTGTCATGTTTCTCCTTTAAATTTCGCAAAAATATCTTACTATATTACGTTTCCACTAATCATTTGTCTTCTTTTTTACCTCCCCAGCATCGTTATCCGTTACCAACGCCTTGGGCGGCACAACGTCTTCAACTACCAACAACTCCGCTATAGCAACCGGTGCTCCAGTTAACACCACCACCAACGCAACGGCTGCCAATAGCGGAGCTGGTGTCAACAATACTACTACCACCACGACGACGTCCTCACAAAACGCCAATAGTAATTCACATGGTGATTCAGAGAGTGACGACAGTGAAGTGGGACGTCTGCAGGCTCTGCTGGAGGCCCGCGGTCTGCCACCCCATTTGTTCGGTGCACTGGGGCCACGTATGACACACATACTGCACCGCACGATTGGTAACAGTAGTACTTCGAAGGCTCAGCAATTGCTGCAGGGTCTTCAATCGCACGATGAGAGTCAACAGTTGCAGGCGGCCATCGAAATGTGCCAAATGTTGGTTATGGGCAACGAGGATACCTTAGCTGGTTTCCCCATAAAGCAAGTGGTTCCAGCTTTGATAACGTTGTTACGCATGGAGCACAACTTTGATATTATGAACAATGCCTGCCGTGCTTTGGCCTACATGCTGGAGGCTTTGCCTCGCTCCTCGGGCACTGTGGTAGATGCCGTTCCGGTGTTTCTGGAGAAGCTGCAAGTGATACAATGCATGGATGTGGCAGAGCAAAGTCTGACCGCTTTGGAAATTTTATCTAGGAGACATAACAAGGCCATACTTCAAGCCAATGGCGTGTCAGCCTGCCTCACTTACCTGGATTTCTTTTCAATAAATGCCCAAAGAGCAGCGTTAGCTATAACCGCCAACTGTTGCTTGAATCTGCACAATGAAGAGTTCCACTTCGTATCAGAGAGTTTACCTTTGTTGGCTAGGCTTTTGGCTCAGCAAGATAAGAAGTGCGTTGAGAGTGTGTGCTCGGCCTTTTGTCGCTTAGTCGAGAGTTTCCAACACGATCCAAAACGTCTTCAGGAAATAGCAAGCAAGGAGTTGTTGAAGAATTGCCAGCAACTTTTGGTGGTTACGCCAGCCTTGTTGAACTCTGGCACCTTCACGGCTGTGGTCCGTATGCTTAGTCTGATGTGCGCAAATTGTCCTGATTTGGCCATTTCCTTGTTAAAGAGCGATATAGCTGCCACACTACTGTACTTGCTAACCGGTAATGCGGACCCTCTTCCCAAATTAGCCTCCACACATGTCGAATTGGTGTCTCGCTCACCTTCCGAACTATATGAAATTACATGCTTGATAGGTGAACTTATGCCGCGTCTGCCCACAGATGGCATATTTGTAGTGGACACATTGCTTGATCGTCCCACAATAAACACGCAGGATCAAGTGCAATGGCAATGGCGGGATGATAGAGGCACTTGGCACAATTATTCCACCATCGATTCACGGATGATTGAGGCGGCCCATCTTAATTCGGAGGACGAGTTCAGTTTGAGCACTTTGGGTCGGACATACACGGTCGATTTTCATTCGATGCAACAGATAAACGAAGACACTGGCACCACTAGGCCTGTGCAAAGAAAAATTAATCCTAACTACAGACCACCACCGAATACATCATCTTCGGCGGGGCAAGATTTGTCCGCATCTGCCGTAGCCTCAGCCATTTCTGCTTTAAGCTCAACTGTGACCGCAGCAGCCACTGGTGGGTCAACACCTTCGGGAACAGCTTCACAAAAAAGGAGAGCTTCTGTCGACGCCCGCATAGCTTGTTTGAAGGAGGAAAGAGGTCTTGCTGCAGAATTTATCAAGAATTTGTTTAATGTGCTGTATGAAGTCTACAGTTCCTCGGCCGGTCCTAATGTTCGATATAAATGCCTGAGAGCCCTGCTGCGTATGGTCTACTACGCCTCCTCCGAGCTATTGAGTGAGGTGCTCAAGTATCAGCTGGTGTCCAGCCATATTGCCGGTATGCTGGGAAGCAATGATCTAAGGATTGTGGTAGGCGCTTTGCAAATGGCTGAAATACTTATGCAAAAATTGCCGGAAATATTCGGCACACACTTCAGGCGTGAGGGCGTCATATATCAGATTACCCAGCTAACGGATCCCAATCATCCGATATGTTCGAACCCATCGCCGAAGCCGCTGGCCACGAATATGTCAGCAAGCGGGTCGCAAAGTGCCCCAGCGTCCGCTTCTAGTTTGCAAGTGAATCCCTTCTTTATGGATAATGTGCCTACACAAGGTAGCACATCTGCCTCTGGTACTCCAAACACTTCGAAGCCTCATCACCAACATCCCTATACGATGAAGACATTCTCACATGCCATGAACGCTTTAACGGCTGCTGCAACGCAGCAAGGTTCCTCACCCTCCTCTGGATCATCGAGTGCGTCCCAAAAGTTACCAGGATCAATGGCTATGAATATAAATACACCTGGAGGGGCACAACAGAATTCCGGAGAAATACAATACCATTACAGCTCTTCAGCACCGGCACCCCATACACATTTGGCTCCTCACCAGCAACAGAATTATTTTGTTTACACTACGGCACAACAACAAGCGCAACCACCTTTGCCACCCCCTGGTACCGAATACGTGGCCTACAATCAATTACCGCCGCCACCACCTCTGTGTCCAACAGCACACTATTCTCAGCCGCCACCCCCAGTTCTTACGCATCAGCAGTATCAGTCAATGCCTGCGACTTCGTCCTCAACACACCATACATCGAACGTGGCTTCGACTTCAACGCCGCCATCTTCAACGACGTCGTCTTCGTCGACATCCGCTTTACAGCATAAAATGAGTGATATGTTAAAACGTAAAGTCCCACCGAAAAGAAAATCTCAATCGACCAGCAGATCTAAGACGCGGCAAGAAGATCAGTCCACGTCGTCATCATCGTCCAACGCAGCCACCACCTCTTCAGCCGTACATGACTTGCTCACGCGGGCCACCAGCTTGGGTGGCGCATCGAGCAGTTCTTCGAATGCAGGCCGCAATACTCCAAGCACTTCAACAAAGGTACGCTTCAGCGGTGGCCACCACAGTTCATCGACGTCGGGCTCACAGTCTTCTTCGAAGACCTCATCGTTTTTGGCCTCACTCAATCCAGCTCGCTGGGGACGTCAGGGATCTCATCACAGCAGTTCAGCAGCCTCCAACTCAGGTTTTACCAAAGATTCATCCGCAAGCAGCAGTAGTACAAGCTCTCACCACAGCCATAGCAATAATGCCGGTTCAAGTGCTGGTCACTCAATGGTCGGCTGTTCATCATCATTGGCTGCGCAAAACATTAGCAAGAGTATATCTCAGGCTAATCTTATAGCAGCCGGTAATCGCGAAAAAGCCCGCCAATGGATACGAGAACAAGCCATATCCTTTATTAAACGTTATGGTACACAGGAAACAAAATCTAACACAGGCGCCGAAGGCACAGCTTCAACTAATGTGCTGCAACGTTTATCATCAGTTATAGCCAAGCTAAGTGGCAGTTTCCCTGATGTCTTGGAAGCTCTATTCGAATTAAAGAGCATTTTATTGGAAAGTGATATATCACCATTTGAGGTGAATCATTCGGGCCTCATTAAAGCAATGTTGAATTTTATGACCTCCGAAGAGGGGTTAGTCGATCGTGATGGTCGTTTACGTGCATTTATGCATGTATTCAGTGGTTTGCCATTGGAACCCATGATTAAGGTGGGTGCTCTGCCCGTTATCGATTCATCAGCTTTTGCTGCTTTTGTAGCAAAGTTAAATGCGTGCGTTACACAGCTGGAACAGTTTCCGGTCAAAGTGCATGACTTTCCTGCTGGACCTGGAGGAGGTCGTTCAAATACAAGTGCTTTGAAATTCTTCAATACACATCAACTGAAGGTGAGTGTTATGAAATGATATGCAGACAATAGTATAAGAGAACAAAATAGGAGATGCAAGTCAAGCTAATGAGAAAAAAAAGGATTCAATCCTAAACAGAAATTAAATTCATCCAAAGAATCCATTCATGAGAGCGACATTTCTCATAGAAAATGTGTTTTCTAATATAACAAATAACAAAAAAAGATACATTATTTTTGCATGACATTGATGGCTTTTTTTAGTTTGAATCATCCGACTTACGTCAAATATACACTGTTGCTCCATGAATTATTGATATTTCAATGGTAATTTCATTAACCCTATTGACAAGCAAATGGGACAGTACATTTCCCAAGCTTCTCATGAGGAGAGTTTAGATGGAACACAATTTCATTCTTATTGATCAAAGCTAACCGCTTCTGGGCGATTACTTTTTTAAATCTAATTTAATAGAGGAGTAGCTCACAATAGCTGGTTGCCCTCAAACACAGAGCAAAATCTTTTCCTGGCCGTCATTTCTGATCTGACCATAGTTTGTGCGGTTTCAATCACAATTGTGTTTGCTTGATGTTGTCGTGAGCAATCCAGTTTTTAGTACCAGTTACCGCCCGTTTCAGAAACGGATCGATTTTGTTGCGATTCATCAGTGATTCGGTGGCGTTAACTCGTGTGTAATGTTAGACTCATGGGCAATCGAAACAGTGCTTACATGATCGATGTTTTCGGCAATTAGCTTTCCGGAGCGTGGTGCATATTCAAATTTTCAACCGTCTGGTTTGCGTTTCCAACTTTATCGAAGAAAAATTGGAAAATATGACTAATTTTCCCTTCTCTGTTGTCCATCTTTGATGTGCGCTCAAATACTTCTGATACAAGCAATTAAAAAACTAGTTAGTTAATTTTTTAAGTATTAAATAATACCTTCTCAGCGTTACCTGATCGCGCTTAGACAGCATGAGATGTAGACTACTAAAGCTATCTATTTGAAAAATAATGGATTTCTTTTTAATATATCAATGATATACCGTATCTATAAAATTTTATGTGTTTCTTTTGTCTGATTAATTATTTAAGTGCGAAATATTATCTGATCGCACTTATACAAACCGAGATACAAACTAGTAGTACTTCATTAATTGTTTAATCATTTGCTCCTATTCTTTTTCCGTTTCAGTGCAATTTACAACGTCATCCCGACTGCAATAATCTGCGCCAATGGAAGGGCGGCACTGTTAAAATAGATCCTCTTGCAATGGTTCAAGCCATTGAACGGTATTTGGTAGTTCGCGGCTATGGCGGCATTCGTGGCGATTCCGACGACGACTCCGAGGAAGACATGGACGATAATGTAGCCGCAGTGGTTATGTCACAAAGCGGTTTCAAGCACAAACTGCAATTTTTGATAGGCGATCATGTGTTACCCTACAATATGACAGTCTATCAGGCTGTAAAACAATACTCGCCGCTGGTGAATGATCAATCAGAAACTGATACCGACACAGAAACGCCTTTGGGTAAGAAATTGTGCTCTATATATCCAACATTCACATATATAACTGTGCCAATTTTTATGCATCCCTTTCAGGCAATGCAAGTATATGGGTACAACAACACACCATTTATTATCGGCCCGTAGAAGAGGAACTTGCTGGCGCCTCTTCCAGCGGTAGTATTAACAGCAAGACTAATGTATGTGGAGCAGGTACCTCGTCGTCTATACACAATGGCGTGGTGGCTTCTTCGAGCACAGCACAAGGTGGTTCTGGGTCATCATCGTCCGCAAGCAAAAAGAGCAACAAGTCATCATCGAAACTTCTGCGCAAGAAGACCGAATTGTGGCATGAAGGCATAGCTCCCACAGTGGTATCAGCTCTTAAACCATTCCTCACTAACACACTGCCCGCCGATGTGGTTACCAGCGTTCAAGACTCCTCCCTGGATGCTCTCTGTATGCTACGTATTATTAATGCATTGAATCGTCATTGGGAACATTTGTATGGTTGTGTTGTACGCCAATCAATTATCCCCCAATCGGACTTTATCCATCCAAAGATAACAGCCAAAGCCAATCGACAACTGCAAGATCCTTTGGTTATAATGACGGGAAATCTGCCACAGTGGCTGCCACAGATCGGTATGGCATGCCCATTCTTGTTCCCTTTCGAAACGAGACACTTGTTGTTCTATGCTACCAGTTTTGATCGTGACCGTGCATTGCAACGTCTTTTGGATACAACGCCCGATTTGAATTCGGCTGAATCGTCAGAACGCGTGGCGCCACGACTGGACCGTCGAAAACGAGCTATTTCGCGACAAGAGATATTGAAACAAGCCGAACATTTGATACAAGATTTTGGACATTCAAAAGCATTGCTGGAGATACAATATGAAAATGAGGTGAGTTGAGAAACAGTCATTTTAACCCAATGTTATTATAGAAGGAAAGCATGTTGAACGAACTGGTCAACATTTCAGTGGAAGATAACACTATGGAGACAAAGCCATATTGATGGTGGCAGTGGTGGGTAGTTAACTGATCCAGAAAGAATAATTTTCTAAAGATGACATAATAGCAAGTTCCTTATGGAACTTTTCTTTTGCATTTCAGTGCAGGCTTTGTTAGATTACATTTTATAGAATCACTTCGTTTGCAATATGCTCGAACGGGTTACTAATAACTTTTTTGTTTTTTGTCTCCTTTTTACAGGTCGGTACAGGCTTAGGCCCAACATTGGAATTCTACGCTTTGGTCTCAGCCGAACTACAACGCAGCGATTTGGGTCTATGGAATGGCAGTGACAGTTATAAACAAAACTCTGCAAACATTGTGGATGTCGTTAAATCAACAAGTGCCACATTGCATATAGATGAATCACAGGACACCAATACCCAAACCAGTGATACGGCAACAAATCAAACAACACCCAGTCCTACAACGGCTTCAACGCGTAGTTCTAGTCGCAATAATCGCGATAGTTTCGGTGTGGCGACCCGCAGTAGCATAGTAGCTACCAATAATTCAATTAACAATCAGCAACAGTCGCCACAAACTGGAGATGATGCCTTGGATATGCTAATAGAACAACAGGGTGACATTATAGACCAACAGCAGATGCAACAGCAGCAGCAGCATCAGAACCAGCAACAGCATATGGGCGTTGATCCTTCAATGCCTTTATTGGATAATCCCATAGCTGTGACAACTACAACAACCACAACGCCTACGATTCAATTGAGCACAACACCAACACCGGTCACCTATGTAAATACCGCGCATGGCTTGTTCCCCTTGCCACTGGGGAAATCATCGAAGTTGCCTCATGTTTCGAAGGTTAAATCGAAATTCAAATTTTTAGGAAAATTCATGGCGAAAGCTGTTATGGATAGCAGAATGGTAAGTAAAGAAAAAATACTAAACAATTCGTGAAAGCTATTAGACTGAAGTAATAAAATATGATTATTATATATTATCAATTGATAACAATTTTCTGGCTTACAGTTGGATCTACCCTTCTCTATACCATTTTACCGTTGGCTTTTGAATGAAGAACACTCTGTGGGCCTTTCAGATCTGTTGCGTGTGGCTCCAGAGGTTCAGCACACATTGGTTCGTTTGCAAGATGTTGTTCACCAACGTGAAATGATTTTAGCCGATACTAGTTTAGATGCTATGGAAAAGACTGAAAAGGTACCTGCCATATAAACATTATCAAGATAGTGGACGTCAATTTAATTACTTATCTTATTTTCTTTTCCCAGATTGAATCATTGGATTTGGATGGTTGTCCCATAGCCGATTTAGGTTTAGACTTTATTTTGCCTGGTCATGCCAATATTGAATTGTGCCGTGGCGGTCGTGATACTCCAGTAACTGTACATAATTTACATCAATATATTAGTTTAGTTACATATTGGTTCCTTGTTGAAGGTGTACAAAAACAATTTGAAGCTTTAAAAGAAGGTAAGTTTGATGCTTTGCTGAAAAATATTACGGAATTGTTTATTCTTAGGGTGATACAATTTAAAGGAAGGTGTAGGAAGTACGTTTGAGTGGAATGTAAATATAAGTACATGGCAAATTGTTGCTTTAGTCTGATTACTGGTTTACGGGTTACGGAATTTGTACTATTAGGCAATGTTTTTCGCTGCTTATATAAAACTGCAAAAAATGTTACACACGAATTTGTTAATCTAAACTCAAAACCCCCATTCCATGGGGCCATGGGAGAGCTTTTCACATTTAGTGGTCTTACACGCACCATTCCGAACGTTAGTTTGAAAAGCTCTTGTCAATCACTCGACTACTCGAAGTGTTTGAGGTTACTGGCGCTTAAGGGAAAGTAAGTTTCTTGACTCGACATAACAAAAGCTTAAATGACTTCTTTATAGTTGATTGGTCCTCTTAATGAAGGCGATTTGAAAGAAGTGAATTGAAAGGACTGGCGTAGATGTGACAGAAATTTATCCCGTGTTGAAATATACATTCTATCAACACAAAATATATATTATTCATTTAAATTTGTTGTATCGCCTACAAAATATGTTGCTTTCGAAATACTACACTTATACCAGCGAATAATCCAATTGTAAGAAAAAAAATTTTTTTGAAACGCTTTTTCCGGACTTAAAATCTCGCGGCGAATTCTCGTTTATGCCTTCTATCGATTAAAAACGGCTGCCTTGAAGTGCAAAGTTGGATTTGGAAAAAGCAAAAAGCCAATCGGAATCACATCAGGAGAATACTGCAGTTTTTCAATGATATTTGTTGCGTTTTGTTTGCCAACAATTCGTTTACAGTGATACCCTTCCGAGGTAATGCGTTATCGTTCGGTGAATTTGCTCCGATAATATTCTTTATTTACTATTTGACCTTTTTGGCAAGAAACAAAGAACTAAAGAATCAAGGAGTCAAAGAGTAAAAGAATCAGAATCAAAGAATTGAAGAAGCAAAGAATAAAGGAATTAAATCATCAAAGAATCAGATCATCAAGTAATCGAAAAATGAAAGAATCAAATAATCAAGGAATTAAGAATCAAAGACTGAAAGAATCAAAGAATCAATAATCAAATAATTAAGGAATCAAAGAATCAGTCAACACTACGCCGACTTTTGATCGATTTTGATGTGTTTTTTCGGTTTCAGCTCTAAACTCACCACCAGCTATAATATGTTTTGGAAAACAATTCATTTGTTCTAGCATGCCTTCAACGGCATCCTTTACGTGATTGGGTTTTTCGGCATATTTTCCATTAGCTTAATCTTGGAAGCTGGTGAAACGATGCTTAAATCAGCTTCAATCCCTAATTGCGCATCTCGGTCGATCTTTCCCATTTGTGGATAAATTTATACGTCTTGGATTCCAACCCGCACTATCTTACGAGAGTTGACGAGGCATTAGCGTCAACGAAGCTCGCTATTGATGGAAATTCCTGCAGGGTCTGTTACATTTTGAGCGGAAAGCATTTTACCTATTTCTTTTCCTCTTGAGACCGTTACGTGCCTCATAGATTGAAAATGAGTGCGCCAATTCACAACCATATTTACCTCGTTCTTTTTATTGTAACATTATTGATTTTAAGCGGCTTTCCTATTAATATGTTAAGGATACTATAACGGGGTTTCTACATGGCAGAATAGAGCGGTTACTCTTACACGATCTTTTAAGCATTCTGAAAGAAAAAAAATTTCATATGTAAAAGTTTGATTTATGTTTTGTTTGAATGAATTGATGATTCCAAGGTTAGATTAATAATATCGCTTATTAGTGTCCGTCTTCCCCTTGAAGTACGCTGCGTGCTGAAAGGAGCAGAAATAATTGTGGCAACATATTACAATTTCCATTGTTGTCTATTTTGTAGCACTCCCTTTGAGCCTCAATGACGTATCCGCTAGTCGGATTGTCCTCCGCCCTCTTGACTAGGAACTTGATTGACTGCAGTGCTTATTCCTATACAAAATATTTCGTAACAAAAAATACGATGTATGTATATCTTGCTTGTATTCACTCTGGACCTATTCGGTCCACTTCGTGATGTCGCTTATTAGTGATGGAGATAGATTTGTTTGCATAATCACAACGTTGTCTGCCTGTGTGCCAGTGAAAATTCCGCCATAATCGTATTATGTGAAATAACTCCCGCGTTAATGACCAGAAGCCATAACAACAGAGATATTATCCCACTTTGAGCAGTACCTTTTCTCATGTATTTCGATAATTTATAGTTTCGCATTTGGACTTTTTTGTTTCAGTTTCTCTTTAGCTAAATTCATGACTTTTTCCTTATAACTTTACTCATTCGTAACATTCCTTTTCCGCTTCTCGTTTCAGGTTTCGATTCCGTTTTTCCTACACATCGTTTACGTATGTTCTATCCGGAAGAATTGGAGAATGTCTTCTGCGGCAGCATAAACGGCACTTACCAACGCTGGGATGCCAAAATGCTACAAGATAGTTGTCGCACTGATCATGGTTTCAATCAGGACTCTCAAGCCATACAATTCCTCTATGACATACTCTCCACTTATACACGCGACGAACAGCGAGCATTTTTACAATTTGTTACGGGATCGCCGCGCTTGCCTACGGGCGGCTTTAAGGCTCTCACACCACCTCTAACTATAGTACGTAAGACATTAGATGCCAATCAAAATCCCAACGATTATTTGCCCTCGGTAATGACATGTGTGAATTATTTGAAATTGCCCGATTACTCGAGTCGCGAAGTGATGAGGCAAAAACTGAAAGTGGCAGCCAATGAGGGTAGCATGTCGTTCCATTTGTCTTAAGAAGCTTGTAAGGTAGAGGTGATAGATGGATGGATGCGTACCGATGGATGGAATGATAGAAGACAGCCTATTTGGGATAAATTAGAAGTAAAAAACGCGCACACACAGTTCTTTGTATAATTTTGAGTAATGGAAAAATGTCTTGTAGATTTTTTTGTCGTGTAAAAGTAGTGGAGGAAACAACAACAAAAACAACAACAAGAAATGGTGATAATTTTTTAATCTAATTTTTTTAAATTATATTTTTTTTAAACATCGTGATGTTGCTGTTAGAGCAGATTTATAAATGCTATAAAAATACAAAACAAAAATATAAATAAAACAACTTAAATTAATGGAAATTCATAACCCTTAATCAATCGAGCGACTCCTTAGCCCCGTATCCTAGAATTCCTCATAATATTGAAATGAAATTGAAATTATTATAGAAACAAAAGAAAATTACAAGAGAACACAATTTATGAAACAATTTGGGTAATAAAAATGTATTAAACCTCAAATGCTTCTTTTCCTTCCCTTCTCTCTCTCTCTCCCCCCCACCCCCTTTATATAAATATTGAAACACAAAAAAATGCTGAACATTGAAATGAACAAAAATCATGGAACAGAATTAATTTTAAAATCGAAATAAATACCTTAAAGAGTAAGATTTATTATTTTCTTAAAAACACCGAAAAAAAGAACAAAGTAAATATTTATGTAAAAGATATATAGTTGAATTTCTTTTTGTTTGTTACGTTTCATTTCTTTGTGTTTTCTTTTGTTTAGCTTTTTTTATCCATTTAAAATGAATTTAAAAAAAACAATGTGAATTACTGTATACATATATATTTTTTTCCAATTCAATCATTATCTTAAATTTAGTTTGTTTTATTTTTTTTTTATTTTTATTATCATTGCTTTAAAGTTTTCTTTTTTTTTGTTATTTGGCTCTATATTAATTTGATGAAAATAATCATTAATTCTAAATATATATTTCAATTTAAATTAAAGTTTAGTTATGTCAGGAAAATATTCTTTTCTTCTTTATCTTCTTCTATGCATACAAAAGAAAATATGTAATAATTAAAATAGTAAGAATTTTAAAATGTTTTTAAAGAAATATTGAAAATATTGTATTATTTATTTTCCATAAAATGTTAGTGCTAACGTGCTCAACAGTTTGGCAGTGGATATTGGATGAAAAAATTCTTTATTAATGGTGAAAAGCATGACAAGGAGGAGGGGGTGATCAAGTGAAAGAAAAACTTGTCATGAGTGATGTTTAATACAAGAGAATGCTTTATTTTCATTAGGAATATTACAATTTTGAGCATTCTATTTGTCTACAGAAAATGCAAAAGTAATGGTTAAAAGATCTCTAGAAATCGATCCAATTTTGAGTAATGAATCAAGAAACATTTTCTATATCTGGTTCGGTTTGTTCAAAGCTGCAGTGTTTCCCAATAGGCATTGGGGTAATAAAAAGCCGCTAAATAAAAACCAGTTTAGCTATTGTTTTAAAGAAATATATCAGTTTAAAGCGAAAATATAAAATAATAAAACTGTAATGTTTTTGATTAAGAGATTAATCCAGATTTAATTTCTGGCGTTGTTGTTGTGATGCAACTTAGTTGAGAGGTAGTGGTCTGTATATGGGATTGGTTTGGAGTTAATTCTTCATGTTTTCAAAAACTAAAACTAAAGTATAAACTTGGAGGTTTATACAAAAACAAAAGACAAATACATTGAAAAATAACGTATACACAGAAGACTACATTTCAATAATATTTTATGGCAAAAAATGAAAAATATCGAACAATTTTTTTAAATTAAACATTAAACTCGAATTTTCTTCAGATGGTCTCAATCTGTTTTGTCTGTTTGCACGACAAAACAACGCAGACGGTATTTTAACTAACTGTGTCTTTCGCGTCAAATGCACTTTATGCATATGGAGTATAAATGAGTGCGCCAGTTTACAAGTATATACTTATTTCATTTTGTAGCATTGCGGTTACACCTCGGTAAAGTGGCCGTTGTTTTCATCCTTCTGGCCCCACTTGTTTGGGATTTTTCATATCATATTTAAGGATATTGTAGGCGAGTTTTCACTGGAGACTGTCTGTCCAGAAATGGGCTATACATTGTTTTTTTCAGCTAACTTGTGAAATTCTATAAAAAATAGCTCTCATCAACACAGTTATACATTTTAGATTTTAGATACTGTTGAGAATCGTTGCTTTTCATAATTGAAGTAATACCATATTTCTGAACATTTTTAAGCATCTCGCAAAACAAAGGAGATCAGAAATATTAAATTCCGCAGGATCTAATTCCGGAAACAAGATGTATGTATGCGCATTTTAAATAGTTCGATTCCGCTGAATGATAATCTGGTAACTAGTAATTGAGAATTGAAATAACTAATAATGTTGACAAACATTCCAATATAAATATATGTTCTCCGTAGACTAGTTCACGTTCTATATATATGACTGTTTGATTTAACCTGGCTTGATAGAAGGTATGGCTTCTTGCACTAAGTTGAAACCAATTCAGATATTCTGGTGGGAGCGAAATTAATTATTCAATAGTAAACCTTCGAATTAGTTCAAGAAAAAATTTCGTTCATGATCTAGTGAAATTCGAACTAGTACTATTGCCATCAGTTTGTAAGGTAGTAACAACAGGTTCAGCTGCACGGCTGCACAAGTTGCATTTACAATATTTTTGATGAAACATATTGCCCGATCTGTAGAACAGAACTTAGTACTAAATATTTTTGTTATGACAATAGTGTTGGTATGTTTTTACAAACCAGTTTACGTGATTCAAAACTAAATATTTAAATTATTCAAGCAATAGGTTTTATTATCTTGGATCCTGTCATTTGGCGCCAGTTCAGTACCATATTTCAACTATGCAAGGTAATGCAAAAGTGGTGTTTCAGAATCCCATATGTACGGTCTCTTCAAATATCATGATTTGAACCGACTTGCAAATAATTAAG
>JAHXMU010000036.1:1683781-1697980 GCA_019455685.1 Philornis downsi
ATATAGATATAAATCAAATCATATGTTTATGTCGCCAAACAGTAATGAAACATGTACTTGTATACTATTTCGAAATAAGAAGATTTTTCACTCGAAGAGTTCTCTTTAGGCCACCGGTAGAGCGCAGCCAATTAATTGCCTCAGGGAGGAGAAGAGAACTCAATTGAAGATCACTTGCGGAAGAGACAAGAAAAGCGTTGCCTTCTGTGAGAAGGCCTATTAGAAAAACTGTTGTTTACAAAAGGAAAGTTCAAAACAAAAGTCCCAATAAAATACGCAATGAAAAACAGTGAAAAGTATAAGAAAACATGAAAAACGATTGCAGATCGTATTGTAAGAACAAATAGGCCAGGTCGGTCGTGATCTCGGCGAGAGGAAAATTATTGTCTACGAAATAATGATAGTGCTAAAGGAAAGAGTGGCGAAGAGGCGAGCAAACTTCTCACTGGCGCACGTTGTGGTGAGAAAATTGAAAATCTCTTTTCGCTCTTGTTCTTTTCAGATGCTGCCCCTGCCTGTCTGGCTAAAGTAGCATCGCTTTGAATATTGTGTTTGAAAATATGTATGTATGTATGTATGTATGTATTATTTTTAGAAAATTCAGAATACTCAACTGAACTGAACACGGTGAAAAAATGAAAATTTTTTGATCTGAATTTGTTGCTGCAGAAATATGCTTTGCGTTTCATTTAAAAACGATAAATGGTTGGGAAAACAACGTGTGCTCGAAAGTTTTCAAAACGAAAATTTTACTATTCTTTATTTAATATTTAAAGCAAAATGTACGGGAATTAAGTGAATTGAGTGATCATGTGAAAAAGTATAAAGTATTGAATCAACATAAGAAAATACAAATAGAAAATTTAATTGTTGACAAGTGTTTGGGAAATAAATAAATGTTGGAAATATTGTAATAAAAGCAAATTATATAATTTCAATACAATTGAAACGTATATGATTAATTATTTATTGTTTTAACAAGAAGCATAGGATATATATTTTTCAAAAATAATGTGTTCAATGTCAGTACTGTGCCCTCTTTGTGCCCAAACGAGTTTCTCGAGCATCGATGCTCTGCGTTGTAGCCTGATAAAGGCGGCCAATGGCCCACTGGCCTGCCCCATATGTCATGAGCTGTTTTTGGGTTTGGATAAATTGACCATACATTTGTTTAGTCATACAAATATTATGAATGCCAATGACAGCACCAGCACTATTAAGCAGATACCAAAAATACCAACAACAACTACAGAAACATCATCTGTCAATACTAAAAGCAGCAGCAACAACAACAAAAATAGTAATCATAATAACGAAAAATTGAAAGCAAAAGAAAATCTCTCAATGGTCTCTGAGAACAATACACAAGATCTTAATCTCTCAGCTGAGATGAGTTTTGAAAGCACTCACCAACACCATCACCACCACCAACACCGCCACCGGCAACAACAGCAGCAACAGCAACAACATCCACCCAAGGAAGATCATTTAGTGCAGGCATCATCTCAGAGAACAGCAGTAAAGAAAAACAAAACCTCTAAATCCGACAGGAAAATTAATAAAAAATCACAGGTGTCTGTAGGACCGGAAAATGACGCCACAGACTCGCCACCACCGCCACCACTACCACCCACAGTGGTGGACACACAAATGCCCCCCACACCTTTGGCAACCTGTGATATTTGCGAATTCACCTTTCGGAACGAAGAACTGAGGGATATGCACGTGCGTTTAGTCCATCAGAATTTTGTTTACACCAACCTAACGGAAGCGCCTGGCTGTAATGAAGACAACACTCTCACTAACTCGCAGTTTTCCCCTGCGGTTTCGGAGCCAGATTTCAAATGTCATTTATGTTCGAAAACTTTCAAAATGAAGGGTTCGTTGCGAGTCCATCTGAAAGTCGTACATCTGATGGGTTTGCCCTATGTCAATAATTCACCTAAATTGAGTATTTGCGATCGCATTAGGCACAAGGAGAATAAACAAATGAAAGCTTTGAATGCGACAGGACAGGATTCTCTCACAACAACTCCTCTGGCGGTTAACAATTTATATAATCTACAACCTATAACTCTGATACCCACCATGACCAACGACGTAAATGCAGCCAATACACTCGGAAACATAAGTGTGGTGAATTTCACACAATCACCGGATTTTATATCAAGTCCTTTAGATCCTAATAACTCTCTCAACCAGAATGTCTTATTGGTATTTAATAACTCCAGTAGCAGCCAACAAATCCCGCAAACAATTTCCAACCCAACCCCCCCAACGGACAACGACAAGAATTCCCAGACCACCAACAACAATTCGCATTCCTTTGCCGCTGGGGCTCTCACCTCATCTCTTAACTCTATGGATAATCCAAAAATTTGGGAATGCGATGTGTGTTCGAAAGCATTTACTACCAAGTATTTCCTCAAGAAACACAAGCGGCTTCATACAGGTGAAGATTTTGGAATAAGTCGGTTCATGCAATTTCTGATGTGTTAATGTTGTATACTCTGTTGTGTCCGTTCCCCAGGTGAAATGCCGTATACCTGTGAACTCTGCGCTCGCACATTTACTTTCCAGCAGTCCTATCATAAGCATTTACTCTATCACAGTGATGAGAAACCGCATGTTTGCTCGACATGTGGCCGGGCGTTTAAGGAACTATCAACTTTACACAATCACGAACGGATACACAGTGGTGAAAAACCGTTTAAGTGCGATGTGTGTGGTAAGTTTGGGTATATCTACCTATATGCACATAAAACTGTCGGCCAAACCAGACGACATGCCTCCTATGGAGTAGGCTTCCGATAAGAAGAGATCTTTCTAAATTCATACTTTTAAAGATAAATATAGGGTAAAAAGAAACAAATCTGATACCAGTAACGAACATTTTTCCGAAATTTGTATTTTTTAGGTACAAACAGGGGAAAAGGGATAAAATTGGTGCCGTCTCAAAAGACTAGAGGTAAAACCATGAAAGTTGCCCCTTCAGAACAGTCGAGCAATAGGAAGAAATTCTTTGAAATTCTTTCTATGCAGTAAAAACAGATAAATTTTTCGTACTTCAAAATTTCGTAATTCAAAATTTTTTTTTTGGGTAGAAACTGTTTAAAACATGTTAAAAAAAGAATTCTTTGAAATTCGTACTTTCTTTGCAGTAAAAACAGAGAAATTTTTCGTACTTAATTCATATTTTGTTTGAGTAAAAATTGTTTAAAATCATGTTGAAAAAAGACGCCTTCATAAACATCATGAAATTTTGTACGACCACCGACCTTAAAGATTAGACAATCCCTTTGAGCGGAGGTTTTAAATGATCAATTATCGGTGCTTTTTTAACGGAATGCACTCGTATATATGTACATATACATAGGAATATATTATTATTAATCATAAATTAAAGGGTTTTCAATTTTTCGGATTCAAAAGTAAAGTTAAATAAAATACATATAAAGCTATGATTTCGATGAAACTTTTATTTCATTATTATGCTTAGACTTTGCTATTATGTACGGAATACAATGTCATTTAAATGACCACCTCTGGATTGGTTGCAGCAGTGGATCTTTTTGAGGTAGTTTTCGACCACTTTTTCGCACATTTCGGGCGGTATTTCGGCGATAAACATGCTTTGGTCGATCTACTGAATATGGACAATAGCGGTTTGTGATTTTTTGTATTATAGCCGTCTAAGTTAGATATTATTATTATTATCGCCAAAATATGTTGAAATTTCACGAAATTTCATATTTCGCCCTTATAGGACTTTGTTTTGAACAAACCCCATTCGCCAATGACCCTTAAATGAATCATTCAAGCTATAGTTTTCACAGAAATAATTTGACGATATCAAATAAGAATTACACTGATTAGAATTACATTCATATTGGTCAGCGATTCAATATAGCTCTCAAACAATGTAGCTCTCTGACCAAACTTGGCTTTACCGCTTCTAGTGGTAAGACTGCTCTAGTGCTCATATACCATCCACTCGGCTGTAATGAAACTAGAGTAGATTATTGCCAAAAATGCTGTGAGTGTTTCTGAGATATTCCGTTACTGAGCTAAAAATCATATTTACTGAAATTATTCACACTTTCACACCTCGCACAATTAGGATGCCAGATGTCCAAGAAAGAATCTATAAAAGTTTTTTCTTAATCGTTTAGACGTTAAAGGAAGCTTTAAGAAATACTTTGTATGTGTATCTACTACGTCTAAATTTCCACATGACCCATCCGATTGTGATTAAAATTTAGCTGATAGTTCTATGGATATCACGGATGATTTCTGGCGGTTTAGTTATGATGTGTGTGAGGACGGAGCGTAAATTTGATTAACTGAATTATTTAACTTTTGTATTAGTTTAACATGATTTTTCTAAAGAGATTTCAAATAAAATTCTTATAATTCCAATTTTGTAGTAATCGGACAACACTTCCCAGATACAGGGTGGCGCAATAGAACGTGTATATTTAAAAAATAGATTAAAAAATAAATACAAAAGTTATGGTTAAAATAAATCTAAGGCATTGTAGAGTAATATATGGAGTTTATTTTTTAAAAATAACATCATCTAAATGGTGACCCCCTCTACGACGGCATTCTTCTAACCGCAAACGAAAATTATTGAAAACTTTCTTCAGTAATACTGGTGTAATGGCTACCATTTCACCACGGATATTCTCCTTGAGCTGAACGATGTTTCTTGGATTATTACTGTAGACTTTGTGTTTGAAGTATCCCCACAAAAAAAAAGTCATGAGGCGTCAAGTCTAGACTACGTGGGGGCCATGGGATATCACCTCTTTTCGAAATCAGTCTGCCAGGGAACATCTGCTTCACCACCGCCATGGAGTCATTTGATGTGTGACAGGTAGCTCCATCTTGTTGGAACCAAGTTCTGGAATTCACTATTCTTGAACTTTCAATTTCTGGAGCCAAAATCCGTCCAACATCTCAACATAGCGTTCCGTATTAACCGTGACGTTTTGGCCCCGCGCATTTTCGAAGAAAAAAGGATCAATTATTCCTCTGCCAGAGATTGCTGCCCATACTGTCACTTTAGGACGATGCAATGGTTTCTGGTGTTTGATTTTGGGATTTTCACTGTTCCAGTAAGGACAATTTTGACGGTTTACGAACCCATTCATAAGGAAATGAGCCTTGTCAGAGAAAAGGATATTGTCAAAATTGGAAAATCGATTAAGCATTTCATTAGCAAATGCGAATGCGAGCCTTGCTATGAAGTCAGACTCTTTCAATTCTTGAGTTAATTGCAGCTTATATGGATGCAGTTTAAGATTCAATGTTAAAATTCGTTGCAAACTTCGTCGCGATAATTGTAAGATAGACGATCTCTTGCGAGTCGACATTTGTGGATTTCCTCGTACTGACTCGATAACTCTCTCAACATTGTTTTCGGTTCTAGATGTTCTTGGGCGACCATTTGCTTGTGGTTTAAATGTTGAACCGGTCTCTTCAAAACGCTTTACCCATATATTAATTAAATTAGCACTCGGAGCTTCACTAATTCGCCGTAGTCCATATTCAGCACAATATAGTCGCCTAGTAGCAATATATGAACGAGAGTTCTCGTAAAATGCGCCCGTTGAAGTGATTCATAGCGACTAAAACTTCATGAGCGCGCCAACCCAACGATGTAGGCGCCCCCCGCCCGCGCCTTTTGTACCCCGCAAAAAAAGATGATGCAATATGCACGTTCTATTGCGCCACCCTGTATAATTTTCAAGATTTTGACAGCCGCTTGTTGCGGGCCCCCGCGACCCCTAAATCCGCCCGTGAATGCAGAAAAAAATTCTGCGTGAAGCTTAAAATTTCTTAAAATTTTAATGATCGGGGGGATCATAGCTGGCGGGTGAGATTACTCACACCCGTATCCGGTCTCTTGTCTATGTACATTTTTGTGTCTTTTCGTTTTGGTGTGGGAGGAAGGGCTACAGCTGGAGATAGTGTTGTCACCATACCCATTCCGATGGTAGTGTTTGTCAGCCACGAGGGTGGTTATAGCTGGAGGAGGCATTGGTGCTCGACCTTGCCCAAGTCCCTTGTGGGTGATATTTAGGCTTCCAATGACCATATGAACTGGCGCACATCAACAATTTCGCGCAACGTCAGCGACAATGCGTTAAGTATGACTGATGAGCACCAGCCCACATGGCCATTAATACAAATGCTGAAATAGAGGATAAAAATACAATGAGTAGAGTGTGTTCAAAATAAGAGAAATTGTGACAATTGGGACGATACCCAAAGCCAGACTTACACCAATGCATCGAGGTCAATTGAGAACAGTTGATAAAGAAAATTGTTGCCAAATTAGGCGCGTACACACGACCAATATTGTTGTTAATGTGAACGGCCATTGTTTGTCAAGCCCCATTTATGAATGAAATTCAAACTTCGTTTAAAATTTCTATCCGGGTTCATATCTCGGATATCCTGAGGAATTCAAAATTCAATCTTGACAAGAAAAAAAAGACAACCGTAGAAGCATTTGAAATTGCCGGGAAGAGGCGAACATGGGAAAGTTTGGAGGGAAAATGGCTGAAAAGATGGTTGTATTGGAAGTCTAAGTGCCGTTCGGCTAGATGGGATGGTTTGCAACCAAAGCCCAAAGGAGTTCGTGTTGACAAGTTGGAAAGAGTAGACGCGACCAACAACAGAAGAAAAAGTGAAGTGCGAAAGTTTTAAGAAAAGAGGATAACATAAAAAAGCATATGCATTCGGGATATATTCATAAATTTAATAAAAGTTCAGTGAACGAAGGGAAGTAAGGGGAAAGTGGCGGAGAAGAGAGGCAGCGTGAAGCAATGAGAAATCATTGCGGCTATGGCAGGGAGAGGACGGCTGGAGGATAAGATCTTCCTTCCGAATAGTGTGCTGTGTTGTGCCATAATAATTGTTAGTTCATCTTAAAATTGTGAGGGTTGATAGGGCTGCGTTGTAGGTATCAATTCACCCCTGGGGGATAAAGACGAATTGAGCTGGTCGGCCTTATACATATACAGCATAGTGCCATGCATCAATTCATAACGCGCTTTCCAATTCAACATGATTTCGGACCCTTTGTTTTACTTTTACCTTCCCAAAATTTACATTTTCAAAATGTTCAGTTTGGGAGAACCGTTTTCGAATTTATTATCACTAACATTTCACTAGGTGAGCAACGCTTATTGTTAAAAAAATTCGAATTTTTTCGAATACGTCGACGTCTCACTAACCACATTTGGTCACATAGGACTAAAAGTATGCGAGCAATGTGCTCACGGTGGCATCAAAGGTTCAAACCCAGGTGTTTATCTAGGTATATCTAAGTTTCCTTTCATATATCGAAAAATATTCTAAATTTAACTTAAAATTGTAGTTTAGTTGTGGTTACACAACTAATTGTTTTCTCTTATATATAATTTGTATGCCCATTAATACTGTGCTCAATTTGCTATCGAGGAAGGAGTAATCTAACTTATAAAGTATTATAACTTTACATTGGTCAGTTGAATTTTAATTCATTTCTTTTTACTTCTCTTGCAGGAAAAAGTTTTAGACAACGTGTTTCATTCCTGGTCCATACACGCATTCACACCGGCGTTATGCCTTACAAATGTGAGCTGTGCCAGAAAAGTTTCCGCTACAAGGTATCGCAGCGGACACATAAATGCCAACTGGCCTCAAGCGATGAATCTCCTCCGCAAAATGAAACCACTACCAATACATTGGATCATATATCTGAGAATTTCATAAAAGCATTTTTAGAAAATACGACCAGTTCCAACTCTGTCCAGTTACAACATTCACCTCCGCAAAATTCACCAGCCAGTAATGAGATCGCAGCCATTAATGAGAAGGCAGTGACTTCATCAACATCGTCTGGATCTCCGCCTTCAGCATTAAATGAACAACAGGCGCTGCTTTCAAAGACTATTGATGACATTGTAGTCGAATCGTGTAATAAACTGGGAATTGGAGGGGATGGCGGGGTTAGCTTCACGCCAGTGGAGAATGACAACGAGGGTTCCATGTCGCCTTCACAGAAATTACAAAATATGCGTTTGTATTCACCCCAAATGGTCACACCCGATTTGAATGGGATTGATGGTGATTTAACACGTTTTTTTCTAGAAAATTCTTCGGGAGGACAGAATATTTTGTAAAATGTAAATGTATTTTAAATTAGAAAAATTTGTTCGTCAGTTTTAGGTATCGTCAAACACTCATTAAATGTGTATAATAATTGTTAATAAAAGGTGTTTAATATGTTACAGCCTTGAGTTAGAATTTAGAGAGAATTAGAGATCTCGTGTAGACATTTCAAAAGTAATAATAAAAACTGCATTTTAGCACTTAAGGTCATTTGTAGGGTGATACCTGAAGGAGCAGGTATTATTTGTGTCACAAATAACCGATATTATTTGGTATTATGTCCTTTTCATGTTATCCTTTTGCTCTTTCGTTAGTGCGTATTTTCAAGATACGCATCGAAACAGAGTTGTTATTACCAGCGATAGTTTGAGGAGACAGCGGTTGTTGCTATCGACACTCTCCGGCATTGTTGTTGCATATTGACCACAAGCTAGTATTTCGTTTTGTGATACCTGAAGGAGCGGGACAAACTGTGCTTGTATTACAAATAACCGATATTGTTTAATACTGGGTCCTTTTTGTTTCATCCTTTTGCTCTTTCGTTTGTGCATATTTTCAAGATACGCATCGAAACAGAGTTGTTATTACCAGCGGTAGTTTGAGGAGACAGCGGCTGTTGCCTTCGACACTCTCCGGCGTTGCTGTTGCATATTGATCACAAGCTAGTATTTTGTTTTGTGATACCTGAAGGAGCGGGACAAACTGTGCTTGTATTACAAATAATCGATATTGTTTAATATTGTGTCTTTTTTGCGTCATCCTTTTGATCTTTTATTAGTGCATATTTTCAAGATACGCATCGAAACAGAGTTGTTATTACCAGTGGTAGTTTGAGGAGACAGCGGCTGTTGCCTTCGACACTCTCCGACGTTGCTATTGCATATTGATCACAAGCTAGTAATTCGTTTTGTTCTATACTAAGATGTTGTTGGCAAGGTTGTGATTCTTAAATTAGCCAAAGAAAACTTCTGGGTCTAAAAAAATCAAAGGACTTGTGCATACTTTATGTTTGTTTTTCTTCCTAATGTTATCGAAAAACCAGATCACAAAATAAATCAATATGAAACCAATCACATCGTTGATTTCAGTCTGATGAGATCAATTGATTTAGTTTTTATGAAATATGGTTAGAAAGTGGAATACTGCAGTCAGTGGATGTGGATGACTTCATAGGCTTACATACTCATCATATACGTAATAATACAAAGAAATCCATCATTATTCCAATAGATGGGTGTAGTAATCTCACGCCGTATAAATGCGATTGCATTACGCTAAACGACGTTAGAAGGATAACATTTCGTACTCCAAAAAACGCAGACACTTCTCTGAATGCTTAACTCGGATGGATAACAGCAAAAGGAAAATAAGACATATTTTTCAAGTTTTTCTTCGATAAAGGCCAAAACACCAGCCAGCTGTGAACAGTGTTTATGGTCCTGATACTGTAATAGACAATCACGTGTAATAATTCCGGTAATTTTGATGTCAAAGATGCGGTGCACTTTAGAAGCCCAGCTGTCGAAAGTGACTATAGACTAATCGAAATTGTCAAGTTCAACCACTACGTAAGCACTGTTTTGCTGCCAAGCAATGCACATGAAATCGTTTGGAACCACCTCAATTAAGACTGGATATAAAAAAGAACTAGATGTAGGGGTAACAAACGAGCGAACGCAAAAGCTGAATTTTCATCTGCCAATCGCTTCTGAATAGCAGCAAAATCCAGCCATTTCAGAACCGGATGGTGACCGGTCATGGAAAGTGAGTCACTTGCAAAAGTGTACTCTTAACTGGGACTTGTACTGTCAACAATTAGGCTATCTGAAGGAACCAATTGTAATTTTCATTTTGCAATATTTTTGTATTATTCCACATAAAACAATGAAAAGTTACATCCATTTGGGTAGTGATTTGCTTATTCTATTTTTAAGTTTTCGTTCAATTCATTTGTTGTTGCAAAAAAATATAACATGGATGTCATTAACATTGGCTTTATATTTTAAGTTCCCTCTTATAATTTTGGCACACATTTGCGAATTTCACGCAATCAATCTTGGAAGGATAAGAAAATGCAAAGGAAAGAGAGAGACAGTGGAAATTCATGGCTGCATATAAACAACATGCATGTTGTTTGAGTGAGTTTGTGTGAGTTTGATGAAAATGCAAATGCAAGAAAATTAACGCTTTCGAAGTACAATTATGTGGAAATTTGTCGCCAAACAAGTCACATAACTTCAAGACGAAAGTAAAAAAAAAAAAATAATCATAGATTATACAAAAATTCAATATTGCACAAAGCCACTATGCTGCCGAAACAATATTGACTAATGTGTGCCAGAAGGAACTGTACATCTATAATAAGAGCGAATGAGGACAACGATTATTCGAAAACATGAAACTTTTGCGGTTTCTAATCGCAATGATAATGAGTGTAGGAAAATATACCGCATATTTTACTATGATTTCAAACAGAAGGGACGCAGGAGGGTTGAACTAAAATTTTGTAGAAATAAAATTGAATTTGCTTCCAACATAACATAGTATGGACATCTTAAGGACATCAACTTTGGTTCTTTATTAATTCACTTTTTGGCTGAGATATATCGTCCTCACCACGGTGGGGGTTAACATGTTCGCTGACAGTCAAGCTGCCATTAAATTCCTGGATCTCTGGATTCTGCCTGAAATCAACGTCAGCCCTGAATTTCCGCAAATCTCCCAACGAGATGGCTCAGCATTTCAACATTCACCTTATGTGGGCGCCGGGCTACAGGGGTATACCAGGAAACCGTAGAGCAGAAGAACTAGCAAGACTAACAGCAACCTTACAGACTCCAGCCGAGTTGGGGTCCGTGGGAAATCCTTTGGCCACTTACAAGCTCCTACTGCGAGATAGGCCATTTTTAGTTGGAAATGGTAGGTGGGAGTCTGTCCGAGACTGTAATCAATCCAGACAGATGTGGCCTCGCCTATATCTGAAGTGTTCACACATACTGTTGTCGTTATCAAAGGCCGACGTCTCATTGATTGTAACCGTCATGGTGGGACATTGCCTGATTGGAAGACATGCAGTGTGACTGAAGGTTGCGATTAGTGACTGCTGCAGGAGCTGTAGGGATGAACAGGAGGAGAAGTCCAAACCCAAGAACCCAACACCTTCTCTGCAATTGCCCCGCCCTGGCGAACGGTCGGGGATCAACACTGGGCTCTTATTTCTTTACAAACTTAGGAGATCTGGATGATATAGAAATTATACGACTTAAGAGCTTCTTGAGGCGCTCGGAATGGTTCAACTGGGGAAACTAGAGACATCTACATCTCTAGTTTCCATGGTATCACAATGGACTACACAGTCTAATTGAGTCTATCTATTCAGACTGCCACACTGACCTAACCTAACCTAACCTATCTGAGGCATGGAGGCAAATTTTTTTTTTTAAATTTGGAATTTTGTTTTGAAAAGCAATTTTTTCCCTTTTATTTATATATTTTATATTTATCTATTTATCTATATATATAAAAATGAATCGTGGTTTGTTCCTATGCTTAAAACTCCAGAACGGCTGGACCGCTTTGCATAAATTTTTGTATGTGCGTCTGGGTGGTGCCCGTGATGGTTTAGATTTACAATTCGGTCCAATTGGACAAAGGGGCGTGGTACCCCCCATACAAACAAAAAATTAAAAATCAATTATTTCTGCTCCTGCTTACGGTATTTGAATATCTTAAGTGCTGCTGCAAATATGGGCGGGATTGGACAATGGGGAGTGGTACCTCCTATACAAACCACAAATTAAAAAGCAATTATTTCTGCTCCTGCTAATGAAACATTTCCAATAAAAATAAAATTTGAAGGCAAAGCAACGTTTGCCGGGTCGGCTAGTATATTTTATTATTAAATGTTCCTACTTTCAATTATATAAGGTAAAAAGTAAAAATAAATGCATTATTCTTCCTATAGATGACATTAGTAAATTAGTAAATTAAAGTTAGTAAAGCGGGTTAAGCCAGATGTCGTTAGAGAGCTAAGATTTCGTACTCAAAAACAATATAGACAATTTCGTGACTGTATGTCTGAGTATTGTTTGAGAGCATGTCAAGGATCTTAGATAAAGATGAAATTCGAAGTCAAGCGTCTAAAAGTGTTAATATTCTGTTTATGATTCTGTTACAGTAACGGTTAATAACGCACAATTTTGGTTCTGTCTATTTCTATCCGTTAACTTTGATATCAAATATGCACCAAGCTCCAGAGAGACCTATTGCCAAAAATGTCGATAGAATAATGGAAGCCGTCAACTATCATGTAAGCTCTATTTCGATTGCCCAGGAATTAAGTATTGCACATAAAAACCGCTGGGGACTAATTGAATAAAGCTGGACACACAAAAGGAAACTTGATGTGTGGGAGCCACACGAGTTAAAGCAAAAAAAAGGTCATGTAAAAATTTGGCTGAAGAGAAGCTTTTGGAAATCGGTTGCTCCAGTTTTTTTTTGCCAATATAGACGAACTTTTCTATGTGAGAGGCATAATGGAATTGCTTTCAAAATAGCAACAAGTTATCGAACAATAGTACCCCGTATTGTACCTGACCTGAATCAGATCATTCTACCTATGATATGAACTTATTTTTACAACCTTTACATTCTTTCCTGCGGGCTCGAGAGAAATTGGTAACAATGAATTCGTTAAACAAAATTGTGTCGTTTAACATTTATCAACATTATAATATTTAAACAGATTTCTTTAACTATTTAACGTTAACTTTAACAGTTTTTCTTGCATACATTCGGAGATCAGGAATTTATAGAACTTTTATGAGAACGTTCTCTGTTATTTTCAACAGCTACCAAAATTTCCTAAAATTTCAATTTATCTATTTCTACGGTGGTGAGAAATGAGAAAACTGTGAAAGGTTTATTTAGGTATTATATTAGCAAAGACATTAACCGCTTTATTAGTGGTGGAAAAGAAAAACTTAAAAAAAATCTTATAAACATTTTAAGATTATAAATAAAGGGTTATCCATCATTCGGTTTCAAAAATAAAGTTAAATAAAACGTACATAAAGCAATGATTTTGATGAAACTTTTATCTCATTACAATGCTTGAATCTTGCCATTGTGTACGAAATACAATGTCATTTAAACACGGCCTTTGACGTAGCCGTAGCCAGAACATTAAATCACGCTTTCTGAAAACTTCTCATGCAACAAAGCCAAAATTTGTCGTGTTAGGTGGCTCGTGGCACCGTCTTGTTGAAACCACATATGGTCCAATTCATAGTCTTCAATTGCAGGCCAAAAGGCAATCGGTTGTTTTACGACCATAGCGCTCTGAATTGAAATTCGGATTAAGCGCCAAACTTCCACTAACAGAAGCGATATTTCGGCAGTGCATGCATTATAATGATGCACAGGTGTGACCACATCTGTAACGCTTCAAGTCTTTTCAAATTTATTTATAATATTGCTAATTTATTGCACAGTAGGTCGATTATGACGAAACGTGCACACGTTTGAGTCACCATTTTGTACCAAATTTTAATTATTTTCCGCTCTCTCCGGTGGTTAAACGATCCATATTTGTAAATGGCAAATCTTTCTCTAAATAAATAACACTTCAAATGACAGGTATTTAACAAGTGATAGCCTTGGCAGACCGGCGGTTTTGAAACCACTAAAGGGATAACCCTACAACATCATACTGTGGGTTAAATTTAGAATAAAACAGTTACGCATTCAATGGCAATGCTTCTAGTATTGCTATGTTACATTTTAGAAGTTTTAAAGTTAAAAAAATTAAGAAATATGTAAATTATAGCCACAAATAAGACGGATTTTATTCTTATAGTTTCCAAGCATAATTGTGTCAAAATTGAGAAATTGGTTTTTAGGAAAGGTATGCTTTAGTGTAATTCTGTGCCCAGGTAATGGTTAAATAATACTGCGATGTCCATCGTAGGATTTCATTTCATTTCAATTCATTTCATTTCATTTCATTTCATTTCATTTCATTTCATTTCATTT
>JAHXMU010000036.1:1697990-1723800 GCA_019455685.1 Philornis downsi
CATTTCATTTCATTTCATTTCATTTCATTTCATTTCATTTCATTTCACTTCATTTCATATACTGTATTTTAAATTACAGTCGATGGAATTCCACTCAACATCTTTCAAGTGGATAAAATCATATTTAATCAAAAGGCAGTGCAAAATTGTTAATGAAGGGAGTGAATCCTTTTCATATATTCAATCTTCAGGTGTGCCACAAGGAAGTATATTTGGGGCATTCTTATTCACGCTTCTTATTCAATTCTTATTCAACTTTTTTTTTTTAAGTCAAAATGTTTACTTTATGCGGATGATCTTTTTGATTGATCTGATTTTTAAAAGTTTCTACAGTTAATGATGTCTTAGATCTTCAAAAAGACATAGACAGTCTTAATAATTGATGCCTTTTAAATAAGCTTTCATTGAACAGGGATAAGTGTATAGATAATCATGTTTCTTTTTCGCGTTGCAGAAAGCTGATTCATGCAGTGTTTAAAATTGGTAATTTTGTTCTAAAATCGGCTTTTTTGAAACTGGATCTAGGTGTTCTATTCGATTCCGCTTTGACATTTCGCGCATGAATTATGTTATTCCCAAGGCGTATAAAGTTTTTGCGTACATTATAAGCAATTGTTCAGAATTTTCTGACCCCAATACATTTTAAATTATTTTTACATCATATGTTAGATCTAAGTTGGAATATGCCGCTATTACGTATTTAGTGTTCTCATTCTAATATTCATATTGCACGTATTGAACAGGTGCAGCGGGTGTTTGTAAAGTTTGCTATTTCTTCACTTAGATTTGAAGAACCTCTCCTAACCTATAATTCAAAATGCTTATTACTTGGGCTACAGACACAACATATAGAATATCGTCGTAGCTTCCAGACATCAACTGTTCTAATCTTTTGGCACAGAGTCCATTTTACGTTCCTCCTGGCTCTCTCCGGCGAACACATATTATTGATATACAGGGTGTCCGTCGGGAAGGTATGCTACTTTATTTTGCCGCCATTTTGGTAAACATTAGTCTTGACAGTTCATATTTGGCAGTCTTGAAGTAGAGACGTGGCAAATTTATTACGGAAAAATATTTGATAAACCAACGTGTTTTGATCGTTAAAACATTTTATCAAATCCATTCATCGATTACTGTGGCGATGAGAAAGTTACGTGAAATTTTTGGGAGAAACAATACACTTCGGCCATAATATTTTTCAGCTGTTATTTTTTTATGTGACACATTTTCCATTACTATTGATCATTCGCTTCAAAAATTGATCGATTTTGTTTGTTTATTTTTTATAAATTCTTACATGCCGGTCCAACCCGACGATTTGTGATTTTATGAACATTTTCCACAGTTGGTCTACTAGAGAATGTCTAGCCTTTGATCTCCTTATTGTTAGAACGTGATCATTAAAACTACCGCTTTGCTTTTGAATTTGATAGTGTGCTGAATCCAAAATAAAAAAAAAAAAAACACAGAAATGGCTTTGATCGCCTTCTTCTCTTAATACTGCAGAACGTATTGAATTTTTCCTTTTTTTATTTACATTTTTGAACATTGTAATTTACAACTGACCACATTGAACACGAGTCTGTTGAAGGACCTTTTATAAAGCGTAATATCATCTTTAAATTTCCGTGATCACATACACATCATAAAATATGGCTCGCTGAAAACATCTAGTGGAAAGCGCTCACAATTGCTTACTTAACCCAATATTATGGAATAGCCACACTACTCTATATTGGAATACATCGGTATGTTGTTCATGACATTGTGGAGTTCAATTTCTGGTAAGGGATACGTAAACTTCGGTTAGTCTAACATATGGCGGATGCCAATCTTTATGACCAAACCCAACCCAACCCAACTTATTTCCTAAATTAAAATTATTTTTAGTGGAATTCTATAGTTCCATATTATAATATGGGTTAGCTTTATGTATATCCACATTCGCATTACCATCTGGGGATTGTAAGATTTTCCTTTTATTCGTAGTATCTGGTAATTCATTATTCCTCCCAGCATTCTCTTCAATATATTCGTCCCTTTCAACAAAAAAAAAAAAAAAACGAAAAGCTTTTGCTCTTCGTTTCCACAATTGTGTTTGCGCACAAAATTCTCAGACAGTGGTATAAGCACTTCCTGAAGCTTTTGCGAATCAGCTGTTCATCAGCTGTACGTAAGCATAAGTCAACATTTCATTAAACAGAAATCAGCTGTTTTTTTATGCCGGCTTAATTTGTTGCTTTACCGATTTCGCCATGACCGTATTTGCGCTTAGTAATATGACAAAGTCTTTTATTGGACCGGGCCATAATACAACATGTATGATTCACTTATGTTAGTCATTCTGCAGCAGTGAAAGGCTATTGCAAATTGGAAGTTTTAAGCGAAAGACAGACTTTATTAAGATTTGAACTTAAAATTAATTTTGTCTTTACATTTTAATACAATAAGAAAATAATAAGTATTCTAAAAACTTCTTTCAAAATGTAAACTTAACTGAATATGGAAACTGATGTGATTGTAATTTCTTAAGACGAACTGATTTATCCACAAATCGAGAGTTTATTTTAAATAAATAGACTTTAAGAATTATGGGCGTGAAGTTTCACATACAAGTCCATCAATACCCAGAAATGGCCAAGTAAAATACAATCGTTTGTAGTTTTTAACATTTTGTTTAATCTTTGCAACATATCGTCCTTAATGAATGTAGTTATATTTGTGATTTACACGGGGATAATCACCGAAATGAAAGCAATAACCAAAAAAAAATTTTGATTTATTTTGAGATTCTGGGGTCAGAAGCAGTGCGCTAGAAGAATTTATTTCCGTAAGAATATGTGGAACCCAAAAGTCTTGTTGTGGGATTAAACTTATGCATTTTAAATGATCATCAACGTCCAATTTGATAAATTTAATTTTCCAGCGATCTCACGAGCTGTTATTCGCCGGTCACTTAAGGACTGTGTTGAGTCTTCATAATCTTCAAATAGCCTTCTCGAAAGCCATTCGTTTTCAGCATCAAAATTGTCTGATCGAAGTTTTGTAAACTACGATCATTTTGGCACTGTCTATATATCTTGTTCATATACCGTTTTATCAATTTTTCGGTTTCAAAAGTAAAGTTAAATAAATAAATGATCGAAGTTTTGCAAACCAATTTTATCACTGTCAACATACCTTCTTCGTATACCGGGTTATCCATTTTTCGGTTTTGAAACTAAAAAGAATTTTGATCCTGTGGGACTTTTAACACCAATATCTGTTATAAAACCGCCAAATTATTCATACAGCGATTGTGAATCCCAAACCTGGTTTGGAATGACAAACAGGGGGGTTATGGGTACAAACGAAAGCAACGGGGAAGGCGCAGCTTATGGGTTTAGCAAATGCATCAGAAAAAGCATATGCAGCAGTCGTATATATAAAAACTAAGGCAGGAATCAACATTCTTGCCTCCAAGAGCAAAGTTAATCCCATTACAAATAGAAAGACGTTGGCTAAACGTGGAGCTATGCGATGCACAATTTTTGGCAAAATTACTGAGCAGACTGATTAAAATTATGCAGCGAGAAGTAGAAATCCATGCATGGAACGACTCAATGATAACTCTTTCGTGAATAAAAAATGATAAAAGTAAAGACAAATTCATTCGATCTAGAGTAGCAGAAATTAGAGCTTTGATGCTACAGGCAATATGGCGCTACATGAAGTCTAAAGACAATCCAGCGGATTTAGGTCCGGATGTTTAGCGTTAAGGAGGCTGAGAGATGCAACTCTGTGGTGGTGATCGCTAATAAAATATGATTTCGTCGAAACTTTTATGGCATTATAATAATTGGACGCTGCCATTATGTATGAAATACAATGGAAATTAAATGACTGCCTTGTAAAATTTTACAAGGAACAATCAAAAACTAAAATGTAAAAAATATCGAAGGCAAATATTGAAAAACAAAAGACAAATGTTAAAATAAATGTATTCAACAAAGTATTAAAAAAGGTTGCCTTTTTGGAAATAATCCTAAAAATTATGTCTGCCCAAGATGCCAAATAACAGCAAGCAAAACATATTTCAAAAACCTTAAGAATTTATGTATTCCATAGTTCTACTAAGTGAAGAAAATGGATCGCTGTAGCCATCACCAAAGTATTGGTCAAAAGTTCCCACATGTAATAAAAGACAACTTAATAATCGAGAGCATTTTGAGTTATTACAATTTTCGTTGAATCTTTTGCATGCAACTGATTGGGAAGCATTTTCTATATTATTATATATATTACATTTTTCTCAGGTCCAATATAATCTTCGTCAGAAATTGGCGGTTCGTAATTATTATTTATTAAGAAAAAATCTTGAAGGCACTTTTGCGTCATTTTAGCTGTGAAATTAAAATTTTTTAGCATTAACCAAACGAAGCCTAACGGAACTTGTTAAAAAAATCTTACTGATATGCATAGCATAGTAATACAACATTTGGAATGAAATACAAAATTCTTAGCTCAAGTGAAAGAGTATGCAAACGGCGCAGCCGAAACCAGCCAATGTCATCGGCGGCTTATCGAAGCCGATTGAATTAGCAGCGGCTCCGCTCGACAAATAATATACGGCGGTGGCGCGCCGATCGGCTTCAAACTCTGTTCTATATAGCTATTTCGGATCCAGCCTCTGATCCTCCTCTGCAGTCTTGGTATAATGATTGTGAACAGTTTATCAATTCTTATGCATCTGAAACTCTCAACTTAATGAGAATTGCCTTTTGATTGCACACACTCTAAAAACATTACAAGCATTCACTTATGAGAAGTATTCGCAAGACTTATTTTCTTCGTTTGCATTGACCGAACTAAAAATAAACAAGTGAATGATAAATTTTCGGCACAAATCAGGATTTCCTTCCCATTGCTTCGAATTCCAGTCAGCTAGACGTTGTTTATGGTCATTCACTTTGAGCTTCAGTGGCAATTTGATGTTGTACGGATTTAACTCCAATACCCTAGAAAAATTTCGCCAAGTTGAGACCTGCGAAAGTTTGAGCTCTTTTGTATGACGTGCAATCGATTGCCTCGACTTTTCTCCTGTGTACATTCAGGAACGGCGGCGGTATTTTCATCATCATGATGATGTCATTCCTTTGATTTATGGGTGTTGGACAATTATTTACCGAAATGGTCCTCAAATCAAATTTGGCCACTGAATGTCGGAGAATCGATTTTGAAGCTTCACTCGTCTGCCGTAAAATGGGCGCAAAACGTGCAAAGTTTGCGGTAACAAACACTCATTTAGATAATAAAGTTTTGCTGATGCCGCTCAGACGTTTGACTTGAAATTTTGATTTGACATCAATGACTGAATAATAAATAAATAAATGATGGACTCCGTCAAAAAAAAAAAAAGAAACTTGGATGCCACAGACTGTTAACATTGGCTCGCTTTATTTGGAAACCACTTTAGATGTGATGGTCATGCGGTTTATATGTCAAGTTGGCTGTAAATAAATTCAATGAAGTCTTCAGTTGGAGGAAAAAAAGAATTACATTCCGCAGAAAATAATGAAGTCAAATGAAGTTAATCATATGCCCAAAATTGGCTAAAAAAATCTGTACAAATCACAATGAGGACATAACCGACAGTTTACAATTTTCGATAATATATATGTTTCAGAAACAGGAATTAGGAAACAGGAATTAAGTACTGACTAAATCTGAAGCTATTGACAAATATTTTCATTTCTAGTTACATTTATTGAATTGTTTAAAATACTTATTGATTGATTATAAATTAAAATGGCATAATTCGAACTTTACTCAAAACATCAATTAATTATAATGAGTGAATTATTAAATTTTTAGAGGAGTGCAAAATTTCATATGTAAGTCGTTTGATGACTTGTATAGGGGTGTAACTGGAGTTTTTTATGATTTGTCAAAAGCGTTTGATCTAATCTTACTTCAGAAACTCAGATTTTATGGTGTGCATGACAAATAACTTTTTCTCTTAAAAAGCTATTTGACGAAGCGGCTATAATTTGTGCAAATTGTTAATAGTAAAAGTACTTTCAAACCCCAGAGAAGTGTTTGGAGTCCCCCAGAGAAATGTATTGGGCCCCTTGTTTTTTTGTCTGTATAAGGTATAAATGACTTGAAAAATATTGACTTATCAGGTAAAATGTTTATATATGCTGATGATATTGCCATTTTTTGTCCATATAAATATGAAATGGCTGTAAAGCCTTACATAGAACGAGGAGCAAGTCTATTAATAGAGTATTTGCGTTTTAATAAACTTTTCCTTAATCCAAATAAAATGAAATTGATAAGATTTAGGCCACATTGTCGGTTCAACGACAGCTGGAAGAAATTCCAGAAAATAATTCAGTTAAATATTTGGGATTATATTTTCAAAGTAATCTTTCTTGGACACGGCATATAGAGTATCTGAAGTCTACAGTATCACCTGCCATAGGTTTTGTTGTATAAATTTAGAAACAAATTCAATCGAAATACTAAATTTCTAACATTTCAAGCTTTAGTTCAAAGTCATTATAACTATTTAACCATTATGTATGGTTATAAAAAGAGTTCTGAATTAAAATCACTCCAGCGGCAACAGAATAAAGCACTAAAAGCTGTAGCGAACTTGCCAATTTCATATTGTACGCTTTCTTTGTATAGAGATGCTTTTCCATCAGTTTTGCCAGTATATGGTTGTTATAAATTAAAATTGCTAATATATGTTTTCAAATGCTTGCATATTATTGGCCATCACACGATAAATTTTTCCCAAAATCAGTATATTTTCAATACAAGACATGATGACAATTTCAGAGTAGCTGTGTGTCGATCTGAAACAACAAAACAGCGTATAGAACATTCCGGTAGTAGTCAGTACAATATTTTACTACAACAGTTAAAATCACTAGAAACACTTTCATTATTTAAATCGTCAATGAAAGGGTATTTATTGCAAAATGTCGAAGAGCTTCTGGCATGAATTTTGAGTTAATACTGAAGTACATGTCAAGAAATTAGATTTTTTCATAAATATGTTTGTATTTTGTATTAGACTATTGTTATTATACAAACAATTTTGATGTAGTTATTTTGCCAACTTGCCTCTATAATGCCATGCGGCGCTGAGGCGTAATTTGTATGAATTTGTATGATATAATAAATTAAAAAAAAAAAGAAAAAAAAATTGTATAAAATACTTATTGATTGATTATAAATACAATTTTCACAATTCAAACTTTACTCAAAACATCAATAAATTATAATGAGTAAAATTAATGAATGAAATTTTTAAGTGTAGACCTCACATATTAGTGCCAGGACGTTGAATAAATTTTGCACGCACATATCTGCTAGAAACTTCCGCAGTTGTAATCATAATGAGGAAGCAAACAGGAGGAAGCAAACAGTAATAAATTCATTATATTGAGGAAATAAAATAATTCTTGCCGATGATATGAATTGTCTAATATTGCGTGATGCAATAGCTGAAACGCAGACTATATCTGTAACTTTGTGAGCTATTATTTCATTGAAGAATTATTTACGTCCTCTGCCAACTTTAGGTACAAACAAATGTTTTGAAAATAAATCATCACCATATAATTCGACATAATTTAAATGTAAAATCGCAATCAATTCTGCTGCTAATGGCTTTCCCACCGATGTGAAGTGTGATTTATGTCCCTTCGGCGTTTCCCATAAACCTTTATAATTGATAACATTTAACATAACCCTCCACCCAAGTTTTTGTTTTGTAATGGTGGAACGATGGTGGGACAGCGGCAACAGAATCTACATAATTCAAATGGTAATAATGAATACACAAAAACGTCGAATACATAACATGCCGTTCAGTCAAGTGTAAAACATTCCCTCAGTTGTTTATAATTCCAAAGGTGGAAAGGTTTGCTTGTTTACAGGTATATTAACAAGTTAATGTAAGTGAATTGCTTGGTTTCATGGGGCGTATGATTTATGTATTTACTTTTTATTATAAACACTCATAATACTCATACGACAACGTGCGCTGCGTTGCATTACAATGATGTGCAGTTAAAGTGAGCAGATGTTGAGGAGAGATGGCAAATGTCAATGATAACATGATATTAAAAAGCATTTAAAAAGTATTTTCTCACTCTTTGCCGTGCTGAATGAAATCATTTTTTAAACTTGTACATACTAATTAAAATGGGCAAATATTTTTGGATTATCCACACTTTTCTATTCGAGAATGTTTATATAAATATACGAGAATGATAATACATATTTCATTGGATTGTTCGGAAAGTTCGTTCAATTAATTCGTTAGTTCACCATACGTCACTTCTCATGACGTACAGTTCCTTCAAACACTGTCATAACTTTCTCCCATCCCTTCTCTTCTCTCGTTCAAGTCGTTGCATTGAATTCAGAGAAATTTGACTTACATTATGCATTTCATAAGCTTACTTCCGACAACGAGTATGGTTTGTAGAATCATGCCTCTTCCATATAGTGAATTTCATTTGGCGAAATTTAATTTTCCCTTTGTAAGTCCTAATGTATTGACTGTAGTAAGTTAGATAACATTTAATGTAATGCTTGGTAAGGTGTGAAAGAATTAAGTAGGCGATTGCGCCGTTTCTGATACATTCCGTACAATTTGCCTAATTTAATCCATATACTTCTGGACTCATGCCCTTCATTCAATTGTACTGAACGCACTATTATGCCTTAGTTGAAAACATAGGCTGATAAGGACTTGGCATTTATCAACAAGGACTTAGAGGCGTCTTTTAATACTTCACATAATTCTGCACTAATGGAAAAAAATGTACGATCGTACGACCTTGTGGTAAAAACTCCAGATGCACTACGCCATCTTAATCGAAAACAGAAAAAGAAAACAGTAAGCAAACCTTAGCATTTGATCGAACTTGGCGAGCTTTTTTTTGTCTTGGCTCTCCTGGACTCTTTCATTGGGACGAATGGACTTTGGTGGGTCATAACCATACGAGTATATCCATGATTCGTCACCAGTTATGACCCTTTTAAGCAAATCTGGATCGTCGTTGACGTCATTCAACAATTCCTGAGCGAGGCTTATGCGACGTTGTTTTTGGTCAAAATTCAGCAATTTTGAAGCGAACTTCGCTGCCACACGCTTTATGCCCAAAATTTCCGAAAAGATTGCATGGCATGAGCTAACCGATATGCCGACATCCTCACTTCTCTAATTGTGATTCGCCGATTCTATATAACAATTTTTTTTACTTTCTCAACATTTTCATTGGTTGTTGATGTGCTGGGGGCGTCCAGAGCGAGCGTCGTCATTCACATCTTCTCGACCTTCTGCGAAAAACTTGTACCACTTGTAAAAATTTTTTTGACTCAGGGTACTCTTAAATGTTATGCACGCCACTGTCAACATTTCAAGTGTTTTTGAGCACTTAATTCCATTTTTTACACAACATTTTATGCAACTTCTTTAATCCATTTTTTCGATAGCAGAAAATCGTCCAACACGCAAAACACTTGTCTTATTTATGCCTCTCACAAACAAACTAAACATGCTATATGGATAAAACCGTCAACATATCTTCGAGACGAGTGTACCAAAAAATAATAATCGAAAGTCGAATGTACGTAGCCGCGAAATTTGAAAATTTACCTTATTTTTGGAACACATCTCGTAAGTTAGTTAACTTAACTACACTTAACTAACTTAACTACTTAACTGTACTGATTTCGCTTTCACCCAAAGCAATGAATGTAAAGAGTATCCCAACAAGAACGCAAGATTTAAATGACTGATGCAGCAATTGAATTGTTTCTCTGGCTGCATGACATGTGGCGCCATCTTGTTGAAATCACATGCCCTCCACATTCATTTCTTCAATTCTAGGCACGAAAAAACTGGTTATCATTTCATGATACCGAACACCATTGACTGTTTGTGCTTGACATGCCTCATTTTCATAAAAAAAAGGTTCAATGATTCCTCCAGCCCAAAATCCACACCACACAGTGACACGTTGAGGATGCATTTGCTTCTCGTGAATCACTCGAGGATTTTCCTCACCCCACATGTGACAATTCTGTCTATTGAGGAAGCCATCAAGATGGAAATGGGCCTCGTCACTGAAGATGATTTTATCGACAAAATCAGCATTTTCATGTTGTCTCTCCAATATCCAATTAACGAACTCCCTTCGCTGTCCATGGTCAGCTGGCTTCAGTTCCTGAGTCAATTGAATTTTGTATGCATGAAGATGCAAATCTTTCGTCAAAATTCGCAGCATATTGGATTTGGAGACACCAATTTGCTGAGCTCGGTGTCGAATTGAGTTGTATGAAGTTTGAGCGACATCATCACGTACAGCTGCGACATTTTCGGTCCATCGACCTGGTCGACGGTGCGTTGTTGTCTTTACATCACTAACAGACACAGTTTTGGCAAATTTATCCGTTAATCTATTTACAGTTGACTCTTTTGGAGCATTATTGTGATCCCAAATTGATCGCAATTGGCGAAGTGTTGCCGTAAAACTTTCACCATTTTGGTAAAACAATTTCACAATGAGAATGCGTTGTTCATTCGTGTAGCGTTCCATTTTTACTAACCTCGTACCTTCTACTAGCAAACAATAACAATTGTTCAAATGTCAAATAATGACACTTCGAATGGCGCCAAATGTAAATCTTGCGTTTCTTGTAAGACACTCTGTAACTCGATAACTCGATTGAAGTTTGTTTGTTTGTCTAGCCTAAGATTTTATCAGATTATAGCGGAGGATTTTGAATAACTAAATTCTATCTATCAAGCCCTTTCTGCCCTCCTGTATGCTTTTCAAGTGAAATTTTTCTATTGATTTTTGAAATGTTATGCACAAAAGTTACAGCCGTAGAGTAGAATACAAATATTTCGCTTTTAGATTCTAGAAACCAGATGAACATTGAATAAATGTTGCAAATGCACATTATTCTATCGACAATCACCGTAAACCCCAAAAGATACGGATAAAATAAAATAAATAAATAAATACTGATGTGTACAAGCAAACACAAATGCTGTCATACGAATGAGGAAAGAAAACAACGTTTTATATTGACGATTTGATTCATTTGGCTTTGTGTAACGGAAGTGCTGGCATGTGAACGATTTGAAACATATATCGAACTATGATCCTCTTGGGAAATTCGTCAGTGACAGAAAAAACTCAATGTCATAATAAAATCATAACAAAGTAGCGGGTCACAATTTAAATTCAAAGTCACAACCAATAGAAATAATAATAATGGTTTCGTCTCTGCCAGTTCTTTTCATAAACCTTAATAACTTATATCCTTCAACGTGACTGTTTCTTCTATCATCGCAATCAACAGTCTACCCACAATTCAAGCTATAATAAAATATACGTGATCAGCTTTTAAATCGATGTAATGCATCCTTTAGAGATACATTCCTGTAGTTATTTATATATGTATATGTAGAGGTTAAAAGGATTAAATTGTTTGGCTCTTTGTACCATTTAATATGTCGTTAAAGTGAGGAATTTTTGAGATTTCGTTGGACGTATGAGTTATACGAAACGTTTAATATTTTAAGTACAGGATGACGCACGGATCGTGCTACTCTCAACTGTCAATGGGAATCATTATTCAAGAACGTAGAACGATTTTTTTTTTATCCAGAACTGCGACGAAGACGTATCCGTTTCATAGCCAGACCGGTTAGGGCGAATCTCCAACGGAAATTACCAAACAAATTAATGTCCTGGAATTTTACTTTTCGCAGGCTCTCAAGGCCTCTACTCCTCCCCTGACTGACCAGGGTTAAGTCAAGCAACAGGTGTACAAAACGAAACCAGGGAATTTGACTGAATTGGAGCAGCCCATTAAAACAATAACAATAAAATTTGACTACAGAAACGAAGCATGTTTTTTAACTAATCTGGATGGGCTGAATTTAAATCTGGCATACAAATTGACTATTCCGTCTTGTTCATTTTTTATCGCATGCTGGCAGTACTGTAAAATAGCCAATACTGACACCACAATTTCACAATTATTAATTTGGCAGAAGCCTACATTCATTCTAAATCTTCATAATAGTAGCGTTTAAGCATATCAGAGAGATCGTGTGTTACTGATTCAAGCTATTTTCGTTTTGTGCTTGGTGAATATTTGGTTGGGGGAAAAAGGATATACAATATTAGAACCATTAAAATATGCATAACAAACCGCCAATGTTTTGCAATAGTTGCAGAACTGTTTTATACAAATGGACAAATGGCAAGAAGATCTATTTCAGTTTTCCGATTTCAGTACTTTGGAGAGAGTCAAATAACCACCAAACCGTTTGTTATTTCTGCTTAACAAAAGTTGCTGGATTCAATATGAAAAATCGAAAAAATATTACTTACGCAAATGTCCCATCGGTTTCTAAACCAGTTTAACCTCCACCAAATGATTCATTACCAGTCATTCCCAGTGCTACGAGCAGTGAGTCCGAAACATCTTTTACCAGCAGTGGTAGTTTGTACGAGGCTGATGATGAACGCCATTTAGTGGCTCAAGCTGAGCTGAATGATCTAATTCGGGGTTTACATTTAACGAAGCAAGCCGCAGAATTACTAGCTTCACGCATGCAGCAGGGGAAACATGTTACAGTTGGGACAGAAGTAGCAATTTATACAGATAGAAGCTTGAAATTAGCAGCATATTTTGAAGAGAAACACTCTATTCTATACTGTACTGATGTCGATGGTTTATTTCCAAAAATGAACCAGCCATATGAAAAAACTGAATTGAGATTATTTACTGATGGCTCTAAGTACAGTTTAAAGGCTTTTCTTTTGCATAATGAGAATGAAAAACCATCCATACCAATGAAATAATAAATGGAAGATCTGTGGTGACCTTAAGGTGTGTGATTTAAATTTCTTTGTACAGGGTTGCCCATATTCGACGGACCCATCTGGCAACGCCATAACTTTTGACAGAGATGTCAGATCGCTTAATGACATACCGCGTTTGAAGCGTCAGTCCAAGCAGATTTTTACCATGGAACAATACACGCCACGCGAGCGCTCTGAAATAGTTGAAATTTACATTCAACAGAAGAAGTCAATTGTGAAAACTCAACGTGCTTTTAAAATATTAAAAAATGTGAGAAGTGCGCCTTCTAAGAACACCATTAAGCGTTTATACGAAAAATTTTAAACTGGTGAGGCTCTTTCTAATCCGAAGAGGCCAAATAAAAGTCGACCAAGGCGATCGGCCGAGAATATCGCTGCCGTACGAGCCAGTGTTGAGAGGTCCCCAAGAACATCCCAAAAACGCCGTTCTCAGCAGTTGGGCATGGCTCGGTCCACTTTACAACGGATTATTCGCGTTGATTTGCATTTGTTCCCGTACAAAATTCAATTGACGCAAAGATTGTTGCCTGCGGACAAGCCTCGTCGATTGGAATGGGCCCAACGAGTCATCGAAATGGCCGATGATGACGAGCAATTTTGGAACAAAATTATCATGTCCGATGAAGCCCATTTCACATTGAATGGGACCGTAAATAAGCAAAATTGCCGTATTTACGCCACTGAAAATCCTCAGGAGATTCAAGAATTGCCTCTTCATAACGAAAAAGTCACAGTTTGGTGCGGCGTTAGTGCGAAAACGGTCATTGGGCCGTTTTTCTTCCAAAACGAAAATGGCCATGCTGTTACCATCAACCAGGAGCGTTATCGCGACATGATGACCAATTTTGTGATGCCAATTATTCGTCGAAAGCGTATGAGGCAGTTCTGGTTTCAACAAGACGGCGCTCCACCGCACACAAGTCGTATAACAATCGATTTTCTGAAGAATTTGTTTCCGGGCCGTTTGATGTCGAAAAGTGGTGATTTGGACTGGCCACCGCGTTCGCCCGATTTGACGCCCGCTGACTTCTTCTTGTGGGGACATTTGAAGTCAAAGGTTTACGTTAACAAGCCAAGGACCGTAGAAGAGCTCAAGGACAATATTCGTGAAGAAATAGCCGAAATGTTGGCGAAAACGATGGAAAATGCTGCAAAAAGGGCACAATACGCCATCAACGCCAGAGGCGGCCATTTGAGAGATATCATATTCAAAAATTGATGTAAACAAATCTACTTGGAACAAATTAAATGAATAAGATTGCCAACCGCCAAAGTTTTATTTTTTTCTTTGATTTTTTTTTAAAAAACATGGGTCCGTCGAATATGGGCAACCCTGTATATACAGTATAGACCATCGTAAATCAATTAATCTGTTTTAGGTCTTTGCTTTGTTGATTGGTATGCAAGGAAGTTTCACAAAATATTGTTGTTTCCTTTGTCTATGGGATAGTGGCGCTATATGTCATCACAATTACGTCAGAACAGAGTGACCAAAAAGAACTGAGTATTCACCAGAAAAACAAAACATTTCAAATAAACCATTAATTAACCCAAATACGTTCTTCCGTCGCTGCACATAAAATTGGGCCTTTTTAAGAACTTTGTGAAGGCTGTGGACAAAGATGGTGCAGCATTTGTTAGCGGTCTTTCCTAAAATTTCATATGCTAAATCAAAGAAGGCACATTTGTTGGCCCTCAGATCATTAAGCTATTGAATGATGATAATTTTTCACAATGTTTATTGAAGAAAGAATATGCAGCCTGGAAATCTTTCAAGGACATCGTAAACAGTTTTCTTGGAAACAATAAGAGTGAAAACTATAAAAAAATTGTTGCTGAATTATTGAAAAATTATCACGAATTAGGTGCACTAATGTCACTCAAACTGCATTTTCATCATTCGCATTTAGATGTTTTTCCACAAAACCTAGATGCGATGAGCGACGAACAAGGGGGGTGCGTGACCAAGATTTAATGAAAATTGAAAGAAATGATCAAGGATTTTGGGACAAAAGCATGCTGGGAGACTTTTACTGGACTCTAATACATGAAACCGAAACGACAAAATACAAATAACGTTTAAATAACGCCATTCATTTTTGAAAATTCATTGATTTTTAAATAAACTAATGATTTTTTTTATGTAAAAAACGAATAAAAAACATTTGTTTGTATCTCGAAAACCTGACGTGATAGAGAAAAATCAATTACAGATTCGAATTCAGCTCACCAAATTATCCTAGGAAAGATATTTGGTTGCTCCATTCCAAAATCTTGTTGGACTGGACCAACAAGTAACTGAGGCGATCCCGATTTCAACCCTTCACGCCACAATGAATAGTTTTCTCATCAGGTGTCGCATATGCGCGAATGATTATGAACGTTATTAAAGGTCTAACATATTCAAAACCAATTAATTATATGAAATATATATATGAAATATATATATATATATTGTTGCGACCCCAAAATCATTGATGTCTCAATAATGGCGGGGGGCACAAAAAAAAAAAAATAAATAAATAAATAAATAAATAAAATGTTGCTCAGAGCTTTGCGGCAACTCGCTTTTCAATTCATTGTGTTCTTTCTATTATTTGTGAACGTATTTTGCCAGTGCTTGATTCGGTGGAAGGACCGTTTTTGTTTCTTATATTGGGAAACAGCCACCGCCCGCAAAATGGTTTAAGTAAAATCTATTGGGAAGGGAAAAATAGGAAAAATACGAATTAGTAAATGTAGCAGTTGACAAGCAGAAAATTGAGGTGATGCTTGCCATCATGTCCGCAAAGCTTTCTTCATTGGTATCCACTGCGATCTAGTAGATCTTATTGAGGTTCAGCTAAAGTAGACCCAAAAAAAAAAAAAAAAAAAAAATAATAATAGAAATTGGGAAATAAGAAAATAAAATTTCAAAATTGAGGTAAACTTATCCAAGTGCGAAGGAAAGAATGAATGAACGTCAAACGTTTGAATTGTACCAGATTGAGTAATAATGAAGAGTTGCCATCAGTAAGTTGCGATATATTTCCTTGCGTAAAAGAGAGTGTTAGTATTATCTGCCAATGGGTGTCGCTGATGGAATTCATTCACAAATTCACAAGGTGGGGCGAATAATCTGACAGATAGCAGGGTGAATAAAAAACGGCAAAGGTGATAGAGCGTTACACGAAAGAAAAGTATGAAAATTAAAAAAAGATGCCCGTCCAATTAAGATATGGAGAGAAATCTGTTTATAAAAAGTGTGAAATGACCGATATATTGGACAGTTGGTGGGTATTAGTTGGCGAAGTAGCACTCGTACATAACACCGTGTAATCCAAGTGAAAATAAACGAGAAAATTGGGTTCAATAAAGTCACTGAAGCGAAGTAATATTTAGTAATATTTAGATAGTGTCCATAGTGAAAACGATGTATAGGTAATTGCTTTGCAGAGAAGGACAAATTGTGTCTGTGTTAAAAACTCCGTTAAAAGAGGAAAGATTTTCTAAATTACATTTTTTTTTTTGCTCCTAAGAACACAAACTTCGAAAATCTCTTTTTTACCTCGCTTTTAAACTGGAAAGGAAATACGGACAACAATTTTTATGATTTTAGCCATTTAAGTTAAGCGATAGCACCTAATTTTGTCCCCTTTTAATCCATGAGTTTCATCTATGGGTTCCTGCCCTTTCAATATAGGACGACCAATTAGAAAATGGCCTGAAGTTATCATCCAAATCCAGTTCATCGCCACTAATTGGTTACAAAGGTCTGGAATTCAAACAACCTTCAATCTGCATCAACAATGTGGGCCATTTCGCAAATGTCAATTTATTTTCTCCAATCGTTCGTCTTAAATGATACTTCACCGATTTTACATCAGCTTCCCAAAATCTCTTAAAGTGGGGACTTACAGTTGTGATAAAATGCCATGTTATACCTTCATATGATAGCAATTGTGCCACCATCGTGTTTTCTCCGCCTTCATATCTTTATCCAATTGTCTTCCAGTTCTAACAAAATTTGTATCATTGTCGGAGTACATATGCAAATTTTTTCTTACAGAGATCATGACAAGATGACCATTCGTTTATATTCCTATTGAATCTTTGAATTTTTATTACCTCGAATTGCAAAATAATTATATTTTTCTTATCCAAGCACCTTGCAATGTCTTTCATTGCCGGCTCCAATTCTTCTTGAATAGCGTCGAAAACATCGTGGAGGATTTCATTAAAAACACGTTTAGTTTGCACCGCAGCTCATCATATTCTTTCACTATCCTTTCTTTCTTTTCGGATATCTTTGATTTTAAATTTTCCAACTGCTGCATGCTTTTTCCGACTTTCGTCGGACTTCTTTGGCTCTCTCAATTTGGCTACATTTTTGTAAAATTGTCCCCTCCAGTAGCTGATCACCGCTTTATTTCTCCCGCCTACTTCTTCTTTATTCAACTTTTGAGCTCCTTCGTCTCCCGCGTCCCCGGTAATTTACGGTTCTAACGTCAACTTCATAGATGAGTTTTTCATATCTTCTACTTCTTCCGCTGTGGTCAAACCATCTTTGATCCTATTCTATATTTACTCATACTTCCCAAAGTAATCTTCCTTAAAATATACTTCCGTGAAGCATCCAGCTCGTTCCAGTAGTGCATGGTTACTTTTGTGCTCTTGCCACAATTTCTCCAGAACCTCCAGACGGGTTTTCTTTACGGCTGTTCTAACCTGCCGTCCAGCCTCTGCCAGTTTCTCCATTTCAGCAGCAATCACCGCCTGCTTCTTGTATATGTTGTTGCAACATTCTTCTTTATTTTCGATTATAACCACTTTTACAATCTCTCACTATTACCCGTGAGATACGCTCGAAGGACCAATGTTGTGAGCACGCACTAATATTAACAAACCGCGTCAATGTTAGCACGAAAGAAAGACTAACAAACCGCGTCGCTTGTGTGCATTTACAAAACACATTTTATTTTCATCAAAGTGAAGATAAAATTGAAAATAAAAATGCACTTAAAATATGTTTACCTAAAACCTAATCACTAAAATACTATGGGTGGCCCTTATCAGTTGTACCTAAATAAACTGAATTGGAACTCATCAGGGGCATACGTACATGTTATCCTTATGCTTTATTTATTTAGGCTATGTGTGCGCTCACACGTTCTTTATCAGGATGTCAGATATCTGTGAAAGGCTTTGTAATAACTAATGTGAGAATTTTTCGTCCCGTCCTGAATTCTGTTTAAGTTATTTAAAAAGGATTGTTTATTTCATGTTCGAAAGCAAATATATTAAGACTGTTTAGATAAATTGACATTATTAATATTAATTTGGAACTAAATTCGTTTTCTATTCAGTGCCAGTGTGAAATTAATAATATTTGTTTAAAAATAAAATAACTCTGCCCACCAACTCTTTATACTCTTGTCATGCTTTGGCTTTTTATAATCATGTACGAGTATTGACCACAATCATTGATGGTTGATTTCTGTCAAACTACGGTGTCATTATGAAAAAAAAAAAATAATACTATTCAAATTGGAGAGCGCAACCGAAATCCATTTAATATTTTTCATACACAGGGCCAGTAATTACTTTGATTTTGCCACGTCCAAAATGTAAATTAATTTATGCCCTGGTTTGAATTGTTCTCAGTAACGAGCGGACGGATACTGGCATGCATAGAAATTAACTTCAAAGGATATTCTTGTTATCATAATTGGGAAATAACGGCAAGGTCCGCACCAATATGTAAATTAATGTTTTTTAATTTTGCCACAAACTAAAATGAACAGACGGTTCCGCTGAATATGACAGTATGTAACCGGATACATTACATTTAAAGAATTTTAGAGATGTTGAAAATGTATAATAAAATCTGTTATATAGGGTGATATTTTAAGATTGAAGTTTTCCATGTTGGCAGCACTGGTTGGTAATGGCGTCCAAACGTCATCTGTCAAAGTGAAAAGTGTACAGTATACTCTGCCATTTCATCATGGAAAGACTAACAAACGAGCAACGATTGCAAATCGTTGAAATTTATTATCAAAATTCATGCTCTGTGACAAATGTGCATCGTTTGATACGACCATTTTATGGTCGTCATAATCGACCTGCTGCTGAATCAACAATTCGTGCTGTTATCTCGAAATTTACTTTGTTGGACATAAAACCATCGACTCGCATTCGAAGAGTGCGTAACGAAGAAAATGTTGCAGCCGTAGCGACCAGTGTAAATGACGACCGTGAAATGTCAATTCGTCGCCGTTCTCAGCGATTGGGCATGTATTAATCAACCACAAATTTAATTTTATTCGTCGATCTGGGTTTGAAAGTCTATAAAATTCAACTTACGTAAGTATTGAAGCCGAATGACCTATTACAACGTCTAATTTTTGGTGAATGGGCCTTACAAAAAAAAGCTCAATGAAAATCCGCTGTTTTTCGAAAAATTGTGTTCAGCGGTGAGGCTCATTTCTTGCTGAACGGATGCGTAAACAAGCAAAACTGTCTCATCTGGAGTGATGAACAGCCACAGGCCATATATGAATTGCCGATATATCCCGAAAAACGACAGTCTGGTGTGGTTTATGGGCTGGTGACATCATCAGTCCATTTTCCTTCAAAGACGACCGTGGAAGAAACGTCATCGTCAACGGCGAACGATATGGAGCCGTGATACGCGATTTTCTTTTTTTGCCCCAATTGGCTGAGTTAAACTTGGTTGACAAGTGGTTTTATCAGGACGATGCAACATGCCACACTGTTGGATATGTTAAGGGATGAATTTGGTGAGCAGCTTGTCTCTCGATTTGGCCCTGTGAGTTGGCCCTCAAGATCTTGCGATTTAACACCTCTTTAGTATTTCTTGTGCGGTTATGTCATGTCGTTAGTCTATGTGGACAAGCCGAACACTATTGAAGCCTTACAGGATAACATAACACGCGTTATTCGTGGAATACAGGCCGAAATGCTCGAAAAAGTGACGAAAAATTGGGCCTTCCGAATGGAAATTTTGAGACGGAGCCGCGGACGACATTGACATGAAATTATCTTTAAAAATTAAATGGCAAAAACTAATTTATCGATTCCAACAAAGAAATTTTAATATTTGTTGCAAATTTAAGTGTTTTATTCGATTTAAAAAAACAAAAACTATGACTAAAAAATCACCCTTTACAATGAGTTTTCTAGAAGTTATATTGAATTACATTTAATCAAGTTGAATTATATTGAATTGCATTAAATCAAATTGGATTACATTGAATTCCAATGAATCACAATGAATTATAATTGTATCAAACAATTTACAAATATTTGGCATAAGTTCTAAAAATTTTTTATTATTTTTTAGTTTAAAAGCTACCTCAGCCAACTTTGTAATTATAAAAACTTCTATTTTTTATCTTTACTCTGCTTGGATTTCTCAGTAACGTAACAGAGCGCCTCAATAAGCTTACAACAGTTATTGAATAGGAATAACGATAAAATGTGATGAATTTAAGTTATTTTTTGTCCAATATATATTTCATATATATGTGAATATATACAAATATATACATATATATACTCGTATATATATTTTGCGTGACAGCACATTATCATATTGCCTTAGCTTAGTTTTAAATTCATGGTTTTGGCAACAACATCTGAGCCCAGAGTGAAGGGAATCCTAGAAAAAAAGAAAAACTAACGAGCTTCCGGTCAATGTGAGAGTGTCAGTGGCAGTATTGTTGATGTAGCAACCTTGAGCTGGAAAGTAAGATAAGATGAAACGGCGAAAGGGCTACAATGTTAGTTTCCTTGTCCATAATGATAGGAGAGTTGGTTGAATAAACCTTCTGCAATAGAGAGTATTGAATAATAGCATTTGTTGAATATAACAGCTTATATAAAATACATAAAAAGAAAAAGATTATTCGTCTGATTATGACAACTTAGAAGTTCAGTTTAAAGCTAGTTTGGTAATAACTTTCATGTTTACATCTAAAAAAACTTTCGGGATTGAATAATGTCAGTGCCAGTGCGTTGTAGAAATTTTATGTTGTAGCGATAAACTAAAAAAATGGCACAGTATATTGGAATTCTCTTTTTAGAGATTATTGTGAGCAGCAAAAGTTCTGACAACTCCTTCTATCATCAATCGACAAGGAACAGGAAAAAGTTTTGCATATTGGTAATTCATTTCCATAATCATTTGAGGACTACTTACTTTACTGGTCAAAATAGTACACGGAATTATCTGATCCCTTTTCTATGAAAGTTGCCTTCATCCATTTGATAGATAAATCATAAGATGATATCGCCAACAACAAGAAATTGTGGTAGGCTGCACAGGAAAGATAAACTATCACTTAAAGCAGCTGCTATGCAGAAAGAAAGAATCGTGTTGATTCTTTGCCTGCAAGAAGATTATAAGAATAGCCAGCTTAGAGACAAGGGCGTAACTGCTTGGATGTTCTAAGACGAAATTCTTTATTATTATGGGGTATTTTTAAAACTAAATACAGGGAGTCCGTCCAGAAGGTATATTACTTTGTTTTGCTGCCATTTTGGTAAACATTAGTCTTGACAGTTCATACTTGGCAGTCGTGAAGTAGAGACATGGCAAATTTGCTATGGAAAAATATGCGATCAACCAATGTGTTTTAATCGTTAAAACATTTTATCAAAATTAATTATCGATTACTGTGACGATGAGAAAGTTACATGAACTGTTTGGGAAAAAAACGTGCCAACAAGATGCACTATTTACCGTGTAGTGAATGATTTTGAAGAAAGAGGTTCTGTAGTTGATAGGGCCAAACATGGACCACAACGTACTGCCAGATCGGCTGAAAACATTACTGCTGCTTCAGAAAGTGTTCAAAACAATCAATTCAACACCGTGCTCGGGAGCTGGGTCTTCAAAGAACTACTTTGGCCACAATTTTGCATAAGGATTTGCATTTGTTTCGATTTAAGATTCAGTTGACACAAGAGCTTCTTCCACAAGACCATTTACGCCGCCGTACATACGCCAATAGGATATTACAGCTTGCCCATGACAACCCTGATTTTCATGAAATCATAATGAGTAACGAGGAACATTTTCATTTGAAATGATATGTGAATAAACAGAATAGTCGGTTCTGGCGATGGGAAACCCCACAAATTATTCATCAGTCACCTTTGCATCCATTAAAAGTGACAGTCTGGTGTGCAATTTGGCCAGGAGGAATCATTGGGCCTTAGTTCTCTGAAACTGAAAACGGCGTAACGGTAATTGTCAATAGAGAGCGATATCGTGATATGACTGAAAACTTTTTAATGCCACAACTGCATGCTTTGGGCTTGATTAACATGTGGTATCAACAAGACGGTGCCACATAGTATACAGAAAGGATTACAATGGCATTACAGGCAGACCTCTTTCCACAACAAGTTATTTCAAGAAATGATGATGTTGATTGGCCTCCACTGTCGGCTGATGTGACTGCTCCGGACTTTTTTTTGTGGGGATATCTGAAACGCAAGGTTTATGCAAACAAACCAGAAACACTTGAGTAACTCAAACAAAATATTCATGATGAAATTAATGAAATACCGCGTGAAATGTGTGAGAATGTAATGAAAAATGTGCTCAAAAAGGGCTCGCATTTGTGAGGCTAACAGAGGCGGACATTTATCTGATATTGTATTCCATACATAATTGCCGACATTAAATAAAATATTTATTAATATAAGATTCATTCTCTTTCATTTAATCAAAAATTATAAACAAACAAAGTAGTATACCTTTCCGACGGATACCCTGTATTTACACCCTCACCCTAACGTAATACCCAGAAAGAAACGTTGAAAGTATCAAGTGCCTTCTGACCAAATGTGTTTCATGGCTTTTTAAGTCAATTGAACGTTGTTCGTCTGTCTTTATTGCCAGTGGATACGATAGCCCACACCACACCAATCTTTACTGAAAGCTCAAAAACTTAAAACCTGGCACAGCCTAATATTTTGCCAGATAGTGGCCGGGTATTGCAAATGGCTTATATCGGCCTAAATTAACCCATATTATGCTAGGTTCATATTTATTTGCATTAAATTCAATATAATTTTGTTATTACAAATGAAAATGCATTACGGTACCCCAAACACAAAGTGGCCAATTTAGTAAGGCCCCTGTAGTCCATTTATAATTTCTAAGTGGAGGACTTTAGAAAAATTATAACTTTGTTTCTTTATTTATTACGATTTATCACGCCTCTTCTGGCGCCTCACACTTTTTACGCCAACGCATTAGCCTGATTGAAATGTACTGTACTGTTTCTTCTGTAATGAGTTGTAAGTCCTAAAAGCGCTGCAATATAACACTATTCTGCAAATTATTTTGCACAAAGAAATGACCTGTGTAATTAAACATGACTATGGTTGTGTGTATGTTATCCTTAGGAAAGCATAAACGCATATTCATGTATCACTTTTCTCTATGTATGGCTATCAAAATTGTGGTGAACGTCGATAAATATTTAATGAGTAGACAAAATTGATACGTTCATACAATATAATGAATCCTGTTCGCAAGATAACATTTCTGTGTATGAAAAGTTATATAGGGTGATTTTTTAATCGTAGTTTTTTTAAAAATCGAATAAAACACTCAAATTTGCATCATATATTAAAATTTAAATTTATTGAAATCGATAAATTGGTTTTTGCCATTTAATTTTTAAAGATAATTTCATGTATATGTTGTCCGCGGCTCCGTCTTAAAATGTTCATTCAGAAGGTCCAATTTTTCGTCACTTTTTCGAGCATTTCGGCCTGTATTCCACGAATAACGCATGTTATGTTATCCTGTAAGGATTCAATAGTGTTCGGCTTGTCCACATGGACTAACGACTTGACATAACCCCACAAGAAATAATAAAGAGGTGTTGAATCGCAAGATCTTGGGGGCCAACTCACAGGGATAAGCTGCTCACTAAATTCCTCCGTCAACATATCCATTGTTTCACGAGCAGTGTGGCATCAACCAAGTTCAACTCAGCCAATTGAAGCCAAAAAAGAAATAGCGTATTGTAAAATTGGACTGATGATGCTACCAGCCCATAAACCACATCAGACTGTCGTTTTTTTCGGGATATATCGGTAATTCATGTATGGCCTGTGGCTGTTCATCACTCCAGATGCGACAGTTTCGCTTGTTTACGCATCCGTTCAGCAAGAAATGAGCCTCATCGCTGAACACAATTTTTCTATAAAACAGCGGATTTTCATTGAGCTTTTGTAAGGCCCATTCACAAAAAATTAGACGTTGTGATAGGTCATTCGGCTTCAATTCTTGCGTGAGTTGAATTTTATAGGCTTTCAAACCCAAATCGACGTATAAAATTAACCTTGTGGTTGAGTAACACATGCCCAATCGCTGAGAACGGCGACTAATTGACATTTCACGATCGTCATTAACACTGGTCGCTACGGCTGCAATATTTTCTTTGGTACGTACTCTACGCAAGCGAGTCGACGGTTTTATGTCCAACAAAGTAAATTCGGTGCGAAATTTGGAGATAACAGCACGAATTGTTGATTCAGCAGGTCGATTATGACGACCATAAAATGGTCGTATCAAACGATGCACATTTGTCACAGAGCACGAATTTTGATAATAAATTTCAACGGTTTGTAATCGTTGCTCGTTTGTTAGTCTTTCCATGATAAAATGGCCGAGTATACTGTACACTTTTCACTTTGGCAGATAACGTTTGAACGCCATTACCAACCAGTGCTGCCAGCCTGAAAAACTTAAATCTTAAAAAATCACCCTATATAATCCTATATGTCTGATTAAAACATACAAAGCCATTTGAAAGAGTTTCCAACAGCTTTATTCATTGCAATTTTGTGCTGAAAAGCTTGACGATGATGATGGTTGTTGGTAAAGCCAAGATGTAAATGATTTAACACAGAGCCTTAAGTCAACGGTCAACGGTCAATGATGCCAAACAAATCCAAATACTTGTCATTCTCATTAAATATGATGTTTATAGTATAAACTTAATTAAAATAAGGGGAGATGAGAGAACGACTGCAATGTTTTCCTGTCGACTAATGATGTTAATTAATATAATCCCAAAAGTTGTACATACAAATTGGAATTGGAGTTTACACTGAGGGGAAAGCAAATCGAGTTGGCAAATTTCTTCAATGGTTTTAAGAGACTTGCTAGTTATGACAAATATTGTAATAGTTATAAAAAGTTCTTCTTGAATAATTCAGCTCACAATATTTTTTTTTTTCAATTGAGTAAATTTGTCATCTATTTGAAAAAAATTGATTATATATAAGATGTAGTAAAAAGAAATACATTAATTTGGAAGATTTTATTTACCATATTTAGAACGTTTCGCTTATCACCATTTGGAAAGTAAATTCATTATGCATCTCTCATACAAACCTTTGTCCCTATTGGGCAGTCGATTTAGCGGACCTGAACGGAATAGACAAAATCAAAATTGCGCATGAATAACCGATACAACATCAGGAGTATAAACACTGTTCACCTTTTCAGCTGTCTGGTTTGTATTTCCTCTTTTATCGAAGAAAACTTTAAAATATGGCCGTACTCTCTCTTGGTTGGTATCCACTTTTGACGCTTGCTCAAGCAACACTTAGTCAAGCAATCACAAAACCATCGAAAAAACATCGATGTCGATTTCGATGTTGATGGCGATGTCGATGTCGATGTCGATATCGATGTCGATGTCGATGCCGATGTCGATGTCGATGCCGATGTCGATGTCGATGTCGATGTTGATGTCGATGTCGATGTCGATGTCGATGTCGATGTCGATGTCGATGTTGATGCCGATGTCCATGTCGATGTCGATGTCGATGTCGATATCGATGTCGATGTCGATGTC
>JAHXMU010000036.1:1723810-1769867 GCA_019455685.1 Philornis downsi
TCGATGTTGATGTCGATGTCGATGTCGATGTCGATGTCGATGTCAATGTAGGTGTAGATGTAGATGTAGAAAAGATTTTAAGCTATGATTTGTAGTCTTAGGCATGCAAACAATTGCGTAGAAATTATTGGATGTTTCAACAAGACTTGGTGCCATTCCTAAAGCACATGAAGTTCAACGTTTACAAGAAAAAGTTCCCAGCTTAATCTCTATACAACAATGGCCACCATATTCCATGGCTGCCATATCAATATAATAGGTTTTTCTTATGATCCATTCCGGATGCCAAAGTGTATTAAGGAAATATGAGACGGTCAACGCCTTAAAAATCGCTCTTGGCTTAGAATGGGACGATGCTATCATCAAAAATAAATTTTTCTTAAAATTTGAAATGCTTTTACGATATACTGAGATTTGTAAATAAAAACAATAATCAAAACTGACAAAATTACGAACATACAAAATTAAAATATTGACGTCACTTCGAGCGCCAACTCCTGTAATATTCTTGTAACCAACCGTTTAAAATGGGATTTCACATTACTACTCTTTTATTATACCGCCGAAAATAATTAATCTCGTTGCCTTTGACAACTTTATCATTGCATTTAATGCAAATATTATTAAGCTATTTATTTTGTGAAATGGATTAAAATTTTGCTGTCGTTTTTCTTTATACATGAGCAATTCATGCTATTCCTCTTCATGCTAAAATGTATCCATATGTAGACAGCAGCATTCGATTGAATTACCTAAATTTCGTATTACAGAGAATTTTATAGCAATCTAAAATAATTAATGTGAAACTTCATTTTGCAATGGCACTGCGAGCACCAGAGAGATGACCTGAGGGAATTACATTTTAACGTAATTATCTGTGCCGTTGCCAAAAACTGGCGGTTTGCATACATTGATATTATCAAAATAATTATATTTCACTACGGGAGTTTTATTCGAGTTTATTATACATTTTAATAATGTAGTTTTCAGTTTGCTGTCATTTATCTCACACATAGTTTTTACCATAAGTTGCTAATATAAATGCTGCTCTACAGTTAAGACCATTTGTATTATCAATCATTTCCACCAACCTTATATTGGCTTGTGTGTTTTGGAATTTGCAATCGATTAATTTCCATTTGGGTAATCAATGGCAAATGATGAATTGAGAAAAAGACCCATGCAGGCAATCAGGGATAATAGTTTAACCCAAACCAAAGGAAGTAATTAAGATATAATTTTGGGGCAAAGAATTAAAAGCGCTTCAAATTATTGGAGTGCACCCTTTCACAGGATTCTAGAGAAGAATGTAAAAAGTGAATTTCATTTACGAGTTTTTTTTAACATATTACGCCAGGACTGTAGAGTCTAAGAAATATGCTTAATGCAACGATTTCGGACTTTTACCCATCGCTTATAAATTTATGTCGATTGTGATGTATGAAACAATTTAGCTTTTTCCAGTTGACATGATTGGACCTTGCCTTTGCGGCTTTGGACATGGCAAATCCTGGAAAGGACTCTAGAAAAACAGATCAATACATGGTACCATTTGGTACAAAGCTTACCTTCACAATCAACAAAAACCGTGTCAGACTATGGTTGAGTTTGGTATTCCTGTGAAGTTTACACCTCTTTATAGAATGACAATAGTCAGTCTTTAGTAAATACAGAAGTCTCTAGTAAATACATAGACGAACGTCTTATTGAGCCAATTTGTACTAAACGAGGCAGACTATCGTGCGACCTCTTTAATATACTGTCGCTGATGATTACAAGGAAAGTTTCAGTTAATATGACTGGAGTGCCATTTTTAACAAAAACCGAGTGCTGATGATATCATATACATCATTGGCAGAAAGCTACGAGATGTTACTGCAGTCTTCTCAAACATTAGGATGGATTTAGCAAAAAAGTGTCTTGTGATAAACAAGGACAAAACAAAGACACTTGATCAGACGAACAAAGAACCTAAAACTAATGGGCAACTAACTGGTTTTACAAATAGGGCGAGGCCATGCTGGATGCTGAGTGTCAGGCTGTAGATGAAGAGAGTGGTATTGATTGCGAGCTGATGCTATTATGCACTAAGCAAGTGATTTAATGATAAAGCCTTCTGTCATTAAACAAAAATTCAACTGATATTTCGATATTGATTTTGTCTGTTTTTCTTCTTCTGTATAGCGCAAAATCCTGTGTTACAACACAAGCCAATGAACCAGTTCTGTGAGTCGTAGAGAAAAATATTCTCTGGAAAATACAAGTATGTGGACCCATCATCGTTAACGAAAAGTAACGGTAGCGTTTTGTGAACAGTGAGCTGTGTATATCGAAATCGACTTGGCGCACTAAGATACAGCTATTGCATTGTTTGGATCATGTTTTACGAATGGAAACAAAATGCTCCAGTATGAAAAGATGTTCCATTCCATTTTCGCTCTTTTCCTTCGCTAACATCTTTGTGGGTTATGACGCTAGCGGATGAATCATTATTGACAGTTTTCGAGAGGAAAAGTTCTCCCGAAAATATATGGACCTATTATCGTTATCGGGGAGTATCGGCGTCGCATGAGCAATGAGCTGTATAAGCTATATGGCGACATCGACGTAGTCAAATTAATATACAGGGTGGCGCAAAAGAACGTGCATATTGCATCATCCTTTTTGCGGGGTAGAAAATTCGCGGGTGGGAGGGCGCCTACATCGTTGGGTTGGCGGGCTCATGGAGTTTTAGTGGCTATGAATCACTTCGACGGGAAGCGTCGCGCATTTTACGTGCGCGCATTTTACGAGAAATCTCGTTCATGTATTGCTACTAGGCGACTATATTGTGCTGAATATGGACTACGGCGAATTAGTGAAGCTCCCAGTGCTAATTTAATTAAAATATGGGTAAAGTGTTTTGAAGAGACCGGTTCAATATTTAAACCACAAGCAAATGGTCGCCCAAGAACATCTAGGACCGAAGACAATGTTGAGAGAGTTATGGAGTCAGTACGAGGAAATCCACAAATGTCGACTCGCAAGAGATCGTCTGTCTTACAATTATTGGATCTTAAACTGCATCCATATAAGCTGCAATTAACACAAGAATTGAAAGATTCTGACTTCATAGCAAGGCACGCATTTTCTAATGAAATGCTTAATCGATTTTCCAATTTTGACAATATCCTTTTCTCTGACGAGGCTCATTTCCTTATGAATGGGTTCGTAAACCGTCGAAATTGTCGTTACTGGAACAGTGAAAGTCCCAAAATCAAACACCAGAAACCATTGCATAGTCCTAAAGTGACAGTATGGGAAGCAATCTCTGGCAGAGGAATAATTGGTCCTTTTTTCTTCGAAAATGCGCGGGGCCAAAACGTCACGGTTAACAGGAACGCTATGCTGATTTTTGGATTTTTAGCTCCAGAAATTGAAAGTTCAATAATAGTGAATTCCAGAACTTGGTTCCAACAAGATGGAGCTACCTGTCACACATCAAATGACTCCATGGCGGTGGTGAAGCAGATGTTCCCTGGCAGACTGATTTCGAAAAGAGGTGATATCCCGTGGCCCCCACGTAGTCCAGACTTGACGCCTCTTGACTTTTTTTTGTGGGGATACCTCAAACACAAAGTCTACAGTAATAATCCAAGAAACATCGTTCAGCTAAAGGAGAATATCCGTGGTGAAATGGCAGTCATTACACCAGTATTACTGAGGCAAGTTTTCAATAATTTTCGTTTGCGGTTAGAGGAGTGCCGTCGTAGGGAGAGTCACCATTTAGATGATGTTATTTTTAAAAAATAAACTCCATTTATTGCTCTACTATTTTAACCATACCTTTTGTATTTATTTTTTAACCTATTTTTTAAATGTGCACGTTCTATTGCGCCACCCTGTACAACGATTGCGTTGGCTGCGTCATGTTGTGCGGATGGATCCAAATGATCCGGCACGAATTTTTCGACAACTAACTCGATAGACGACGCAGAAGAGGGCGACCAAAACTCCGTTGGAAAGACCAGAATTTTGAAGTACTATCGAAACTTTGTCATGAATTGAAGAAGCGCAGAAGATCGAAACGCTTGGAATTATTTCCTACGGGTGGCGAATAATAGATAAGGCTGTCTATTCCAGTCGCCTTATAAGAAGAAAAAGAAGAAGACTTTCGGGACAAAAATTTTAAGTTTTTGGTAATAATCCTTATTAGACGCGTCTGAGATCAAAAATATGTTTTAAAATGGAGTTAACTGATGTGTTTGAGACAGCCAACATAATATATATTTGTTTATTGACAGTTTTTCAATAGCAAATCTTGGATTTCCATGACTTTTCATGACTTTTATCAATAGAGTGGTGCGCTCTTCATCGGCCTTCGTTCAACTATAGGTTGGCGCTCGAATCGTGCTACTGTCAACTGTCAGTGAAGACCATTATTTTAAGATGTTGAAAGAGTTTTTTACCCAGAAATGCGTCGAAGACGTATCCGTTTCAACAGCATTTGGTTCCAGCAAGATGGAGCAATTGCACACATAGCCAGACTGGTTATGGCGGAGCTACAGCGAAAATTCTCAAACAAATTAATATCTACAGGGTGTCCGTCGGGAAGGTATACTACTTTGTTTGTTTATAATTTTTGATTAAATGAAAGAGAATGGATCTTATACTGATAAATGTTTTATTTAATGTCGGCAATTATGTATGGAATACAATATCAGATAAATGTCAACTTTTGTTAGCCTCACAAATGCGAGACTTTTTGAGCACATTTTTCGTTACATTATCACACATTTCTCGCGGTATTTCATTAATTTCATCACGAATGTTTTGTTTGAGTTGCTCAAGCGTTTCTGGTTTTCATAAACCTTGCATTTCAGATATCCCCACAAAAAGAAGTCCGGAACAGTGAAATCAAGCGACCGTGGAGGCCAATCAACATCACCATTTCTTGAAATAATTTGTTATGGAAAGAGGTCTCGCAGTAATTCCATTGTAATCTTGGCTGTATGTGATGCAGCACCGTTTTGTTGATACCACATGTTAATCAAGCTCAAAGCATGCAGTCGTGGCATTAAAAAGTTTTCAATCATATCACGATATCGCTCCCCGTTGACAATTACCGTTACGCCGTTTTCAGTTTCAAAGAAATGAGGTCCAATGATTCCTTCTGAACAAATTGCATACCAGACTGTCACTTTTAATGGATGCAAAGGTGACTGATAAATAATTTGAGGGGTTTTCATTGCCCAGAACCGACTAATCTGTTCATCACATATCCATTCAAATGAAAATGTGTCTCGTCACTCACTTTCCGCAGGCCCCCATGGTCAGCTGGCCTGATTGCACCAGACAGTTTTTTATGACATTAGGTCAAGCAAGAGGTGTAGAAAACAAAACCAAGAAATTTGACTAAATTGAAGCACTATATTACAACAATAATTGAAGCAATCGCGACTTCAACCCTTTCAGGCCCCAAAGAATAATTTCTCTGATCAGGTCATTTACGGTCAATCATCTTCAAAATCAATTAGTTGTATAAAATAAGATTGAATTTACTATAGAATAAAAAAAAAATGAAATATATTGATTAAAAATTTGAATTTCTTATTGTATTGCAATTGGTGCGCCACTCTGTATTTGTATCTCTGCTAAAGATTTCTTTCCGACAAAGTTTGTTCATCGAACGTCTCCTGCAACATTTTAAATAAATTTCGTAAACAACATTTAATAAAATTTCTTTACTCAGCAAAATCATCAAAATTGTCAAAATCATTATTGGTGTCATACAAAATCATATATGGCTCAAACATTAATGGCGTTTATTATGAGAATGAGATGAAACTCGATGTATTCACGAACTTTAAATTGGAATCTGGTCTTACTTTTTGGTTACATTGATGCGCTATTAAACATGTATTTCGTATAGTAATCATTTTTCTGGCCACGAAATTTTCGATATCACATATTTTACAAAGTAGAGTTAGCTACGCACGCATTCATTTGTAGATTTATCCATTTTCCAGTTTCAAAAGTAAAGTCAAATAAAACACACATAAAGCTATGATTTCGATAAAACTTTTATTTCATTATAATGCAGACAACCGCCTCTGGATTGGTTGCAGAAGTGGATCCTTTTGAGGTAGTTTTCGACTCATCATCATCAAGGAATGGCTAGATTCGTGGATAACCTCAAAAGATGATCAGTTTTACCGTGACGGAATTCGAGCTTTGCCAGAAAGATGGGAAAAGATAGTAGCTAGCGATGGGCAATACTTTAAATGAATCATTTGTAAACATGTTTTTATAATAAAGTTGAATTTTTATAAAAATGCCAATATAAGTTGGTATTTCTTCTTCGGTTGACGACTTGAATGCTAACTTGAACTCATTTTCATACAACCGTAAGATAATTGCGACAACGATTTAATTGCCAACTATTTTTCCATCTATTTAAACGATATTTGTTAGTTTTTGTTACAACATAAACGTGGTTCGAGTGCTGGCAAAGTGGTGAAAAGCTTTAAAACGAAACTTCAAATTCGTGGTGGGTGCAGAAAGGCATCAACCACTTTAGTAGTCAATTACGTTTGCTATTGAAATGTTAAAATATGCCTAAAGCCACAATTATTAAAAAGGTAAATGTAGTAAAGGGTGTCCCAACAAGAACGAAGGATTTCAATCTTAAATAAAACACAGATATATAAAAAAAAATCGTGAAACTTTATTATATCGTAAAGTAGACAGAATGAGGTTATGTATGGAACAACACATCGGGCAGATGGCCGCCGTGGTTTTGCTGGTACACACGCGATCTTTAAATGAAATTTTCAATGACCGTTTTGCATAAATGCTGCGGTATTTCATTAATGTAGCGTCCAATTTCCTCTTTTAAGACTTGAGTCGTCGTCGGCTTATTTGCGCAAACCATCGACTTCAAAAAACCCCAAAGAAAAAAGTTTAATGGTGTTAAATCGCACGATCTAGGCGGCCAATTCTGGTCTTCAAAACGCAATTAAATTGTTTCTCTAGCTGTATAACATGTAGCGTCGTCTTGTTGAATTTCTTCAATTTTAGGCACGAAAAAACTGGTTATCATTTCACGTTACCGAACACCATTAACTGTTTGCCTTGACATGCCTCATTTTCATAAAAAAAAGGTCCAACGATTCCTCCAGCCCAAAATCCACACCACACAGTGACACGTTGAGGATGCATTTGTTTTCGTGAATCACTCGAGGATTTTCCTCACCCCAAATGCGGCAATTCTGCCTATTGACGAAGCCATCAAGATGAAAATGGGCTTCGTCACTGAAGATGATTTTATCGGCAAAATCAGCATTTTCATGTTGTCTTTCCAATACCTAATTAACGAACTCCCTTCGTTGTCCATGGTCAGCTGGCGTCAGTTCCTGAGTCAATTGAACTTTGTGTGCATGAAGATGCAAATCTTTCGTCAAAATTCGCTGCATAGTGGATTTGGAGACACCAATTTGCTAAGGTCGGTGTCGAATTGAGGTGGATGGAGTTTGAGCGACATCATCACATACAGTCGCGACATTTTCGGTCGATCAACCTGGTCGACGGGGCGTTGTTGTCTCTACATCACTAACAGACCCAGTTTTGGCAAATTTGTCCATTAATCTCTTTACAGTTGACTCTTTTGGAGCATTATTGTGACCCCAAATTGATCGTAATTTGCGAACTGTAGCCGCAAAACTTTCACCATTTTGGTAAAACAATTTCACAATGAGAATGCGTTGTTCATTCAAATCAAATCAAACAATAACAATTGTTCAAATGTCAAACAATGACACTTCGAATGGCGCCAAATTTAAATCTTGAGTCTTTTTTGGTACGCCCTTTATGTGGAGCCTTTAGGAAAATGGATCTATATTTACAAACTGACCTTATAGGAAAAATTTCGGGTGTGTAAAATGGGGATAATCAACGAAAGCAGTTAACATTATTTTGACTTTTATTCGACTATGACATGGCTGTTTCTTTTTCGGCTCAACTGGATGCCGTCATTCCAAAATTTGTTGATTGATTTGGATGTCATATTCGTAAGCACGAGTTGATAAAAATCAATAGTTTCTTTATAATATCTAAGCGGAGGAGAATAAGTTATAACAATTCAGTTCAGTAAGTTACAATATTGCTCCTTTTTTCTTTGCCTTAAGTCATAGTATTTTTTGATAAGAAACTAGCAGAAATTAAGCAGAAATATAACCAAAGAAAAAATTGAAAATTTCTAAAAAAAACTGCACAGTTTTGAATTAGGAACCGATGAACCTTCCTTAAAATGCGTCTTAAGATCCCTTCAATTAGCCAGCCACACTGGTTAGACATTAGAATATCAACTCTAAAAATCCCTTCAGTTAGCCAGCCTCACTGGTTAGACATTAGAATATCAACTCTAATGTCTAACCAGTGTGGCTGGCTAACTGAAGGGATTTTAAGACGCCGACTACAGTGTGCAAAAAGAAAGCGGTTCTAAACTTGGCTACGCTATTCTTTAGCTGTTAAGAATATTGTTATAATAGTTAACCTAGCATTTTAGTTAACAGTAAACTACTGTTGGCAAAGTTTTTCTAAGCTTTTAGGTAACAGTGCGAATTTTTCACTATCTCGGTTATTCCGTTGCAATGAAATGATAACAATTGATAACATAATAACAGTTTCTGTTGTTGAAATGTACGAGGAAAAGAAAAAAACAAAATTCTTGAAAATTGGAACCAACCAACGAAATTCCGCGAAGTGAAAGAAACAGTTGTTATTGTCATAACACAATGAACGGTCAGATCGGTCTGGCCTATACGTGATTTTTCGTTCGACAACTTCGAAATAAATCGCGGCGAAATTTAAAGTGTACGGAGATATAAACACTACGATTTTTAATAGTTGTCTGTGCTCAAAATTAAGAAAACGACAACAAATAATCAAAAAAAAAAAAAAAAAAAAAAACCAACAAAATATTGTTATTGATAGATGTGATAACCATTAAGCATTTTATTTGATTAAGCATTAAAAATACAAGTGAGTGAATTTGGTGTTTATTTATGACACCGTTGAGAAATAAAAGCAAAGTTTCTGAATTTATTATTGATTTGAGTTGTTCATTCGAACTTAATGTTAATGATGTGTTTCCTTCCGGAAATTTTTATGAGCTGCTGCAGAATTCAATGATTGATGATGGTGTTTGAGAAATATGATTTGAAATCATAAAAATTTGGAGAGTAATTTACAAAATTACACTAATATTTAAAGGGGAATCCCATTACGTTATAATGTTGCTTAAAGGCGAAATTAAATATAAAAATTTGAAAAATGTACCAGTAAATGAAATACGTATATTTCATATTTAAGGTTAATTCAATTTGGAAGCAAAACTTGTCTATCCCATTAGATAAGTAATGATTTTAACATTTGTTTCTAATATCACTTTAAAAACGTAAGGAAAGCGGAATAATTCCAAGGGAATAATACAACGAAAGTGCTTGTAATCCTAACGATTAGTTAGAATTTTATCGAATTTTTATGAGTGGAATGCAAAAAATTGTTTTGTATTTTGTTTTGCCAGCTAATCTACCAGTGAAAGTAGCAGCTGATGATTGACATTGCAAATGTACGGATGGTGATTATGAATAAAACCATAAAAACAAATATTGAAAACGTGACATAAGAAAAATTTCAAACTATGAAAAAGAAACCCATTATTAAACAAACAAAACAAACTATTTGGTTAAACTAAAGCGATGAATAAAAAAATGAGATGCTTTTAAGAGGTCCCGGTGGTCTAGAGCTCGAAATTTTAAAGTATTTTCAGGTTTTTTTTTTACAACAAAAAAAAAAAAAAAGAAAAAAAAAATTAAAACCCATATTTACATTTTAAAGTCTTTTTATTTAACTTCTTTTACATACAAAAATGAAAAAAACAAACAAATTTTTTTAACTTTAATAATTTTAAAAATGACGCTAAAGTTGACCCTCCCGAAAAATTGGACCTGGACGGTTTTATCCATTTTGGTTCTTCTATTTATCTGAAACACAAAAAAAAAAAAAAACGAAAATATTAATCAGTATGACTGTAGCTATGTCTCGTACTAGAATAAAAAAAAAAAAATAAGATTTTACCAAATGGCGCGGTTTTGAATTTGACACTCTAAAAAGCGGTTTTTTTTTGTTTTTTAATCATAATAATACGAAATAATTGAAATAATAATATGATTCTAGTACGGGCGATAGCCATCGATGTTGTGAACAACGTATTAAAATTTCAGATTCGGTTGAATAGGTTTGTTTTTGTTTTTTTGACAACACCCGACCGAAAAAAGTAGTTTTGAGATAAGTGAGTTTAAAGTTTTGAAAGTGGATATTTTCAAAAATTCCGGAAATTTTTAACACTTACAGTTAATCAGCGATTCCAGCACCATACAGGACTCCTTCTGTTTCTTCAATGATTCTTCATGCGTTTGATTTTTTCGCGCTGTTCGAACTGCTTTTGAGTCATCAGTGCGTCGGGAAGGTATACTAGTTTGTTTTGCCGCCATTTTCGTAAACATTAATCTTGAGTCCTTGTTGGGACACCCTTTATATTCTTAGATTCATATCCACCATTCAGCTGTACAAGATTTAGATTTTAACGACTGTTTGACATAGGAAATTGGACATTTGATGCATCATATATTAAATTGTATTGAATAATGGTAGTAAAACAACAAGAGCTATATATAACAATAAATTATATTAAATAATAAAAAATATAAAAGAACAAAAAACTGTAAAATGCATTTCAATTAACTTTATGTATTTTCCTATTTGTTTACATCCTATATTTCGAGGACGTTTTACATTCACATTCTTTCGCTTCGAGATAAAGCAAAAAATGACAAAAAAGAGGAAAGAATTTAGATTAAAGCCAATACCAGCCTTTATGGAGGCACTTATTAGACCATTAGGATACTTAGTTTCTTGTTGATATAGTATAATGTTATATGTACTAGCATGGAAATAATCATCGATTTTGTTATATTTGATTTTAAAAAATTTGCATTTACTTGGAATATATGAAAAAGTAATGCTTAGCAATAGAGTTGCTTATATTGAATCCTATAAGAGTAATGCCTGAGTGTATGATTTGCGCAACTATTTGAAAGAAAACCACTAAAAACTGAAAAGGAAGACCGTTTACAATGCATAATACATCGCCCATCAACAATAACACTCAAAATAGCAGGAAAGTGATAACAGTCAACGGGGGACTGAAGTTGCTTATAATGTACATATAGTTATTTCAATTGTTTTAGTTATAAAGTGTGCTACAATTGTATAATGTTTTGCAACAATTAAACTTTGACCACAAAACAATGACAAAAGGATATGACTCGAGAGAGGATATGTTTCATGGCCATAACTGGCAATGAATCTTGGCTATTTTGTATGAAGGCCACCATTTATGTATCAGGAAGTAGTGAATGTAGTATTTGCAAAGCACAAGCTGACATGTCAATTGTAAAATAAAATTAGGGTTATCCATCCAGTGGTTTCAAACAGGGTCGAACAGCTGCAACAAGATCTGCAGCAATTGGTTTTTTTAAGGAAGATCAGGATCCCAATCAAAAAAAAAACAAACTTTAAAACCTTTTTTTTTTTGCAAAACAATATTTTGTAAACTTAATGCAATTCAAACTAAAAGACCAATCGATTGAAATTTTATCAAAGCGTTCTATACTTCAAAACAGGATCGATCAAAAATACAAGAATATTTTCACTTGGTACAGCAGGCATATTTTCAGACATATCACGGTCCCTCTAAAGAATAACAGAAATCGATAACTCCGTTTTTTTTACAAAACAATATTTTGTAAACATGATGCAATTCCAACTTAAAGACCAATCTTAACAAAGCGTTCTGAACTTACATTACCGTATAAAAACGTAAGACATTTAGTTTTAGATTAAAATTTCTAATTTGATACAAAAGCAAAATCCTAAAGCAAAATCAATACTTTTCTTTCAATAACTTTCGGTTTAAATGCGTATGTTTTTACTATTTTAGTCAGCCTGCTGGCCGGTATTACCAGATAAGTGAAGGAAGTTTCTTCCGCCGTCTTAGGAGACAATAAAGGTTATCCATTTAGTGGTTTCAAAACCGCCGTTTTGGCCAGCTATTAAATACCTGTCATTTGAAGTGTTATTTATTTAGTAAAAGGCTTGCCATTTACGAATATGGATCGTTTAACAACAGAAGAACGCATACAAATAGTTAAAAACCACTACAAAAGTAGTGATTCAAACGTAAGCTTTCAACCGAATAACATTTTCTTCAGGCATGAAGCTAATCCCTCCATCGAAGCTTACGTCAACAAGCAAAATTATCGCATATGGGGCTCGGAGAACCCAGAAGTGATGGTGGAGAAACCATTACATCTGGAAAAAGTGACTGTTTGGTGCGCATTGCAATCTGGAGGTGTCATTAGGCAGTATTTTTTTTTTTCGAAGACAACCTCAAAAGAATCCACTGCTGCAACCAATCCAGAGGCGGTCATTTAAATGACATTTCGTATTTCGTACATAATTGCAGCGTCCAAACATTGTAATGAAATAAAAGTTTCATTGCAATCATAGCTTTATGTGTGTATTATTTAACGAAAAATAGATAATCCATATTTTCCAATAATTTCAATCTGTGCAACAAAGTTCCCGCTATTTGCCAATAGATGGCGCCAGCTGTAAGTGCTAGTCGATTTTGCCATAACCTAAACGTCATGAGCCAAACTAAGACATATGGGAAACATACCGCCTCGACGCAATAGTGACTTTCTTTTGACGTCATATTCTTTTGGTTGTGTGAATATACGAGTATATGATTTTGTGCCAAATAATCGTCTTATACGGGAAGTATTGATTTTGTTCTTTCAATCGAAGAAAACGGCGGCTGAAGCTCATCAAGAGCTTCAAAACGTTTACGGAGATGCTGTTTAAGTGAAACAACGTGTCGAGATTGATGCCGTAGCTTTAAAGACAGTGATTTTGATGTTGACGACCGTTCGCGTGAAGAAAGACGGAAAACCTTCGAAAACACTGGATTGACGTCATCGCTTGATGGGGATCCACAGCAAACGTAGTTAGAACTTGCTTCAATACTAGGAGTTACTCGCCAAGCCATTTGCAAGCAACTGATGGGAAGGTTTTACATGAGTCTCGCTGTGGAAGCCTTACCCATGGTGTGCCATCACACAGGTGCTGTTTTCCATCATTTACTTTTTTTCTTGGTTATGTGTTCTTTCTTTCTTCTAGCGACAGCAAGCGCCCCTTTGGGGTACTCAAACTAATCCCGTAGGATTAGCCAAACTACCGGAGATTGGAAGTAGGTCCCTTGGAAAGTTTCCTCAGGTCCCACTCCCTCACTCGGCCAAAGTACCTTTGTAGTCATTTGGTATGAAGTGAGCTACCTCCCGGGTAGGAGTTGCGGCAATCTAGGAATACCTCGGATAGACATGAACAGTGTTTTCCAAGCTAATGCCTTCCTTCACCAACGCAACATGAAGCAACGCAAAAGCACTGAGAACACTTGTTCGGGCAACCACAGTCAGCACGATGCTCCCACTATGGGTCCAACACCATTGACCAGGAAGGAACAATGTTCCTTGGGCCCCTGGCCATCCGTGCTACCAGAGAAGAAGAACCCTCTGGTTTTGGTTTCGCAGACAACCACAGTCAGCACGATGCTTTCACTAGGGGTCCAACACCATTGACCAGGAAGGAACAATGTTCCTTGGGCCCCTGGTCACCCGTGCTACCAGAAGAGAAGAACCCTCTGGTCTGGGTTTCGCAGACAAGCTACTCCAGTTTTGCTTTATCATACCTCGCATGGAACTGGTAATCCATAATCTACGACATAGATTTTCAATGTCCGAGGAGAGAATATCAACACAGCAAAGCACACCATGCTCCTGTCATGCTCCTATCCATTCATTAACCAGATCTCTCTGGTCATACAACTATATTTACGGAAAAGATAAATCTTCTGATACCTCCCGACGGCTTCTCTATGTCCGCACCTGTTGCCAGGATGTGTCTTGTTTGACTATGGCTCTCCCCTTTACTAGGTTTTCGAAAAACGAGTTCCAAGATCAGTTTGATGTCATATTATAGGTGAATCCCACGACATGATCCACCTTTTCCTAGGGCGCCTGGCACAAGGCCACACTACTTTGTTTTTGTACGCAAGCATTATACCCTTTGCCTGCTTAATTACAGGATCAGGTAGAGAGGCCTGCGTTTTAGGGGTAAGCGGTACGAAGCATCTTAGGAGACACCCGCCTACCCACCCATTTGCATGCGTTGGGAATGCTTCAAAATCAAGACAGTTGGGTTCCTTGTTAGTTGAAGCCAAGGGACGTTGGGCGTCGCTTTTTCGCCTGTGAACAACTGCTTTAGCGACAAAAATAAGAAGGTTTTCTTCATCATATTGCATTGGGTGATGAAAAATGGATTCATTACAGTAATCCAAAAAGAAAATAAAGTCCAGGAATGGCTAGATTCGTGGATAGCCTCAAAAGATGAACAGTTTTAACGTGACGGAATTCGAGCTTTGCCACAAAGATGGGAAAAAGTAGTAGCTACCGATGGGCAGTACTTTCAATGAACCATTTGTAAACATGTTTTCATAAAAAAGCTGCATTTTTATAAAAAAACAGCAAAAACTCAGCTGTGCACCTAATAACAATTACATAAATTTTAATGATTCCAACATAAGTCGTTTGTCTTGGGCAATAGAGCAATTTCTGATTTCATTCTTTCATATTTTGCCACAAATTTGTATAAATCCCACCTCATTCCTAGTCTAAGCTGACATAAATTCCGAAAAACCTGGTTTCTATTGTGTTTCTGTTCCTGTATCCTGTTGTTATTCTGTGCAACGGATGGACATTTCCAATTGTGATGATAGGCCTTCATTCATTTGCAGTGGATATAATTCTAAACTTACACGTTTAGTCTAGCCGGTGGTACCTTTTTAAACCTTTTATTTTTCCTTATCGTGCGTTCATTCGGCAAGAGAAATAGGAACAACAATTTTTCTTCCTCTTTCTCTTTTTATTAGAATTTTCATAATTCCATCTCTTGCCATAGTCGATGGTACCTGATTTGTCCCTTTTCACACTGTTTTTATCCCCGAAAGGCACGAAAATTTCTTCTTACCGCATGATTTCTCAGGAAGGAGAATGTGAACGCCATGATGATTCTAGCTGTAGTCGTTTGAGCTGGACGATGACGCCAGATTTGAGCCGTTTTATAACGGTTTCGCCCCTAAAAGTACGAATTTTGAAAAATACCTTTTTAACACGTTTCTACTCTGGAAGTGGATTATGGACACCAATTTTCGTGGTTCTAGACCTATCGGTATCGATGGTATCTGATTTCTCCTTTGTTTTACCCGTAAAAGAGCGAATTTCCAAAAACTCCTCGTTACCGAGTGTTTGCTCTGAAAGGGGACAGCAATTTTCATGATTCTATAGGGTGGCGCATAAGTAACGTTAAGATTTGATCAGCGAATATATTTTTTGTTTCAATCTTTTTTTTCGTCTCTTTACAGAATTAACTAAATAATACTTGTGAAATTTATGATGGAAAGGCTCAGCACAGAACAAAGAACCAAAGTTGTTCAATTTTACTTTGGAATTCAGCATTCGATTATTCAGATCATATCGAAATTTCTTTCGTGTTCGAAGCGCTCCAACAATTTACCGATTGGTTCAGCGTTTTGGCCAACAAAGGGCTGCCTGTGATCTTCCACTTGCTGGAAGACTTCGTGCAGTTCGAAATGAAGTGAGCATTGCTCGAGTGCCAGCAAGTATTGAGGAAAACCGCGAAACTTCCACCAATTAAAGTTGTCTAGATGGTCTTTGCATAGAATTTTACATATGTTACATCTTTCCCCCTATAAGATGCAATTGGTTCACGGGTTAAAACCAAATGATGCACAAGAACGCATTCAATATAGTCGCCGTTAACGTTACTTATGCGCCACCCTATAGATATGGCCGTTTGGGCTGGGCACTAGTACCAGATTTGTCCATTTTTACCTTATATTTTTTTTGTCTATTTATGCCCAAAATTCCCTGATTCAGTCAGTGACGCAACAATTTTATATACAGGATGGCGCACCAATTGTGCTACAATAAGAAATTCAAATAACTTTTTTTTTTAATCCATACATTTCATTCGTTTTGTTTTCTTTTATTGTATAGAAAATGCAATTTTATTTTATATAATTAATTGGTTTTGAATATATTACAATGTAAATGACGTCCATCTTCAACCTGACATGTGATCAACAAATTGTTCATTGCAGTCTAAAGGATTGAAGTCGGCATCGTCTCAATTATTGTTTTAATGGACTGCTTCAACTCAGTCAAATGCTTTGGTTTTGTTTTGTACACCTCTTGCTTGACATAATCCCACAAGAAAAAGTCTGGTCCAGTCTGGTTAGGTGATCTTGTGCGCCAGTGGAAAATGGAGTCTCCTGATATTAATTTGTTTGGGAATTTTCATTGGAGCTCCGCCATATTCCAGTCTGGCTTCATTTTGCTGGAATCAAATGCTGTTGAAACGAACGACATCTTCGGCGCAGTTCTGGGGAAAGAAAACTCCTCCAACTTCTTGTCCGCATTAACATTGACGTTGTATTTGTAGCACAGTTCGTGCGTCACTCTATATACAGGGTGGGCCATATTAGTGTTGGCGATTTAATTCTTCAATTTCTCGGTAACGCGCGACGCGGGGTGGCGGAGGGATATGTTGTTCGCTGCGCCGCTTCCTGGAAATTTAGTCGCCATGGAGCCGTACACGAGAGTGCAGCGTGTATTTTGTGTCCGAGCGTATCACGAAAATAATAAATCTGTGATTACTGCACGACGTTTGTATCAGCATGAACACGGTTTACACGATTTAAGTGAAGTTCCAAGCGCCAATGTGATACGAAAATGGATCAGAATGTTCGAAACAACCGGCTCAACAGTACCAATTACGGTTCGTGGTCGCCCAGTTTCTGCAAGATCAGCCGACATTGTTTCAGTTCAGTGAATTCCGCAACAGTCAACACGTAAGAGAAGTCAGTCTTTGGATGTCAAAAGAACAACTTTCCGACGAATTTTGAAACGTGATTTGCATTTGAAGGCGTATAAGATTCAGATAGTCCAAGAATTAAAACCCGATGATGCCAATAACCAACTTAATTTTGTCAATTTGATGCTAGAGCGGTTCAACAATTTCAACAACGTGATTTTTAGTGATGAGGCCAATTTTCACCTTAATGGCCATGTGAAGAAGCAAAATTGTCGGTTCTGGTCCGAGACTAATCCCCGACGCTTGCATGAACGTCCACTTCACAGCCCTAAGCTTGTTGTGTGGGCTGGGATAACGTCAACCGGTATTATTGGACCATACTTTTTTGAGGACGAAAGAGGGCATGCGATGACGGTTAGAGCGAACAATTATTGCAACATGCTAGCAGACTTTTTGGTGCCAGCTTTGCAAGAACTTCAAGGCAATACCTCGAGGATGTGGTTTCAACAGGATGAGGCCATATGTCATACGGCTAGGGTATCCATAGAGCTGCTGAAAAATGTTTTTCCTGGAAAACTCATTTCGAAAAGGGGGGATATTGAATAGCCCCCACCTAGCCCCGATCTCTCTCCATGCGATTATTTTCTATGGGGCTACCTCAAATCGGTAGTCTAGAGCAGTTGAAGAGGAACATTATTCAGGAAAGTAATAAAATACCGAGAACAACTTTTCAACGAGTTTTCCAAAATTTACGACTTCGGTTCCAAGAGTGTCAAGCAGCCGAGGGAAGCCATTTGGACAACATTATTTTTAAGTCTTAAAAATTCCCATGCTTCTACTTTTTAAAAATACAAATATATTTTTTTTATGTTTCGTAGTTTATTTTAATTGAATATTTAAACCGCCAACACCCTTATTGCCCACCCTGTATATAGATAGATAAAATATTAAAAACGTACCCCCGAAATTTAAAAATTAACATTATTTTTTGAACACACCTCGTACGAATAAATATTGTGATCACTGTATATGTACGAGTACGTTATGTGAGGTTAATTGTTTCATTTAAATTTTCTGTATGCTTACAATTTAAACTGCTTTGTAACAGCTGAAACATTAGTTGCATAGATGCTATTATTGCTATGCAAGGTGTCAAATTTATTAGCTATGGTTGCATTAACATGCGGAATGCCATAACTTTGCACATTTAAGAACGTTGTTTGTTCCTAAACAAATTTAATTGCCAGTCATTTTAACTCTTCCAGGTGATAAAGATATATTAAGATTACATATGGAAGGGTGTGTGTCAAAAGGAAACTCCAGCAACCATGTTGAGTCATTGATTGCATTAATCTTTACCACATCCTTCTCGTCCAGTTAGCGTTTATATCTCTTCATAGTGCAATGACACGTAATCTTATAGAATTTGAGTTGGGTGTACAATAAAGCGAAGTAAGGTAATAAATTATAGGGTTTGCGATAAGTCAAACGACGTGCAATATTGGGTTTATACGATGTTGTTTGAACTGGGGAAACATTTTAGTGTGCTTCCACTAGTAGGTGCACGTGACAGTAAGCGCAGTAGGTTATGAGGAAGGCTACACAAAAAGCGCAGTAGGTTATGAAGAAGGCTACACAAAAAGCGCAGTAGGTTATGAGGAAGGCTACACAAAAATTTTAGTGTAGTAAAATTGTGTTTGCTTACGCTCAAGGCAAATAGTTAAGTGGCCGTTTTCATTAGCTGTTTATTGTGTTAGTTTAAATAGACAGCAGCTACTTTCTTCATGCACTGGATGATGTATTAAATTAGAAAGAATCCAGGAATTTTCTATCAATTTACTTTTTTGTGGCATTTTTATATACACAGTGTTGGTTAGAATGCGAGACATTGCACGCAAAATGGACAGCCAACATTTTTGAAATTTTTATATGTTATAAATAGCCCTAGTCATATAAATTGAGAAACAATTTTTTACTACGTCTTTAGTTTGAGAGTTCTGAGCGTCTAACGATTTACTAACGAGTTACTAAAAGTTATAATACTACTCAGTTCAAAATTTGTTACACCTTGACATTCTATGCGTGCACCAGAAGGACTGAAGGTATGTATGATTTGTTACGATAATAATAAAGGGTGTCCCAACAAAAACGCAAGATTTAAATTTTAAATATAACACTGATATTAAAAAAAAATCGTGAAACTTTATTATATCATAAAGTAGACAGAATGAGGTTATGTATGGAACAACACATCGGGCAGATGGCCGCCGTGGTTTTGCTGGTACACACGCGATCTTTTAATGAAATTTTCAATAACCGTTTTGCATAAATGCTGCGGTATTTCATTAATGCAGCGTCCAATTTCCTCTTTTAAAACTTGAATCGTCGTCGGCTTATTCGCGTAAACCATCGACTTCAAAAAACCCCAAAGAAAAAAGTCTAATGGTGTTAAATCGCACGATCTAGGCTGCCAATTCTTGTCTCCAAAACGCGAAATAACACGACCGGGAAATGACTGATGCAGCAATTGAATTGTTTCTCTGGCTGTATGACATGTGGCGTCGTCTTGTTGAAACCACATGCCCTCCACATTCATTTCTTCAATTCTAGGCAAGAAAAAACCGGTTATCATTTCACGATACCGAACACCATTGACTGTTTGCTCTTGACATGCCTCATTTTCATAAAAAAAGGTCCAATGATTCCTCCAGCTTGAAATTCACACCACACAGTGACACGTTGAGTTTGCATTTGCTTCTCGTGAATCACTCGAGGATTTTCCTCACCCCAAATGGGACAATTCTGCCTATTGACGAAGCCATCAAGATGGAAATGGGCCTCGTCACTGAAGATGATTTTATCGGCAAAATCAGCATTTTCATGTTGTCGCTCCAATACCCAATTAACGAACTCCCTTCGCTGTCCATGGTCAGCTGGCTTCAGTTCTTGAGTCTATTGAAGATGTAAATCTTTCGTCAAATATTCGCTGCCTAGTAGATTTGGAGACACCAATTTGCTGAGCTCGGTGTCGATTTGAGGTGGATGGAGTTTGAGCGACATCATCACGTACAGCTGCGACATTTTCGGTCGATCAACCTGGTCGAAGGCGCGTTGTTGTCTTTACATCACTAACAGACCCAGTTTTGGCAAATTTGTCCATTAATCTCTTTACAGTTGACTCTTTTGGAGCATTATTGTGACCCCAAATTGATCGCAATTTGCGAACTGTAGCCGCAAAACTTTCACCATTTCGGTAAAACAATTTCACAATGAGAATGCGTTGTTCATTCGTGTAGCGCTCCATTTTTACTAACCTCGGACCTTCTACTAGCAAACAATAACAATTGTTCAAATGTCAAACAATGGCACTTCGAATGGCGCCAAATTTAAATCTTGCGTTCTTGTTGCGACACTCTTTATTAAGAGGTACACATCATTAAGCCTTGCCAAATTTCAGGTTATTCCTGTTAACTTAAAGTGTAAGTTTTAAGCCGTTTATAACTTTTACATGGCTCCTTAGTCTCGAAATGTTTTGAAGCGAATTATGTCTTAAGATTCGAATAGTCGAACACACCTACTCTAATGTCTTACACTTTTTTAAAATCAACTGATGTACTGGGTGATTCGGAAAATTCGTTCGGTTTTCAAAAGAAATTTATTTACAAAGTTATATACAAGAAAACAATTACTTTTAATCTATTATATAATCTCCCCCTTTCTTTTAAAAACTTCTTCTTCTTACCTTGCTGGGAGCTATTTAATTCCTCTCTCATAAAATTTGCGTGGTTGTTCTGAAAAAAAGCAATCAATTCCACTTTTTACTTCCTCGTCGTTATGGAAGTGGTTGCTCAGACTGCGGAATAGATGATAATCGGACGAGGCGAGGTCTGGGGAGTACGGTAAAGCCCAAGCTCTGGTAGTTTCTGCCGGGTCCGCAAGTCAGTGTGAGGCCTCGGTGAGAGAGTGAGGTACCCACATATCGAGGTTGCTCACAAATCCGAGCACTTTTATGATCCCGTGAACGATTAAGACTGACTGTTTTTTGATTATTTCAGCTATTTTCCTAACTGTTGCACAGGGATTAACAAATGATTAAATCTCTCACTTCCTTGGAAACAATTTCGTTTGGTCGTCCTGATCTGGAAGCATCCGTAACAGAGAAGTCGCCCGTAGAAAATCTTTTATACCATTTCTGGCAAGATCTTTCATTTGGTCCGTTTTCTTCAAAAACAGACTTTATTTTTCGGCTGGCTTCAGTAGTCGTTTTTCCTTTTTTTTGGAAATAATACAGCATAATATGGCTAAAATGCTGTCTTTCGCTCATTTTGTTCACATTTTAAAATGCTGTAACCACTCACGACTACAACGAGAACAAAAATAAACGATAGTAAACAGCTTAGAGAAGGGGTAGAAGGAAGTTATGATAGTGTTGGAAGAAACTCTACGTCATGAGAAGCGACATATGGTGAATTAACGAATTAACCCAACGAACTTTCCGAACAACCCAATATAAATCTACCCAATGACAGAAAGAAAGTAGTGAAATTTTCGGCAAATCAATAAATGAATCAAAATAAATATATATTTGCTGTCGCTTTTATTGAGAGGGGGTGATAGAAACCATGGAGAGATGAGTTCACAGACACCTGTCCCTTCGGCAGGCACATGTTTGGATAGTCATATTTGGAACTGTTGTTTTTCATACATAAAATTTATGCTCAGTGATAATGCATTTGTACCATGTTGATACACTTTTTTTTATCATTTTTATGGTTATGCCATATGCCATACAGCGTAGCACCCGTCCGTCCACGCATTATAAACACTTTACAGGTCGCAATTACATATAATATATTTCAACAAAAGTAAACAAGAAGTTCCCTTTCACCTCATGGATGAGACATGGGTGAGCTTCATACATTCAGTGAGCTATTCTATTATTAGACTCAATCATCGGTACCTGTAGTTTAACGACGATTTCGAACGGGACACTTTGAGAAGCATTTGCAATCGTTGTCGATTATTCGACTACTCAAAGTGTTCGTCAGACACATTGAGATGACCACCGCTCAAATAATGGTAGGAGGCAATAAGCGGGATTGAAGCTGAAATCACGCACGGTCAGTGAATAAAAGAAGGCACATACATTTTGGTTCTCCCATAGATATGAGAGATATACGAGTATGTATATGTTTTTGTCTACTCCCCTACATATTGATCATCCAAGGTGAATATAATCGCCTCTTGAAATCGTAGTTCGGTTTGCAATTTAAACACATTTCGCAAATGTACGTTCGTTTAATCGTGTAGCAACCTAATTGAAAATATTCTATGCCGATTCAGGTTTTGATACAGTCCCTTGCAATTGGTTCTTCGACACTTGCGGGACCGTTTCTAAAAACCATAAGTTTTTTTTTTAATTTGGGCATATGTCTCATACAAGGATGGGTCCAAACTAGGATTAATCGCTTAGCGAAGCTACACCTATGATTTGATTTTAACAAAATATTGTACATATAACTTAGTTTAATCGTGTAGCAACCCTATTGAAAATGGGCCAAATTAATCCTTATTCTTATTCAGCAACCTACAAAAGAAAAACGGATGACCCAAGTTTTATGGTTTCCTCAAAGTACAGTGTTTAGTGGTACTAATTATACTTGTACTATATGTTATAGTTTCGCCTGGGATAAACCCTATTTAAAATAGGTTATACAGGACCATGTTCTAATATAGCCAACTGCTAAATTTTCTTTTACAAGCTACATTTTATGTTGGATTTACATTATTTTTGGTTCATAGACAAACTTTACCGGCCCTACAGCATAATTGATGTAGGGCCCATATACGTGATCCATCCAAGTTTGATACTATTGATTTCATAATCCTTAGCCATTATCCTATTCTTAAATTTTTGTGATTGCTAACCCAAAAATGCACTTTAAGGAAACTTTTAAAAGAATGCCCTCCCGCCTGTCCATGCCTCTCATGAAATATTAAACGTTCTTAAAAATTTCCACTACAGGGTGGCGCACCAATTGTGCTACAATAAGAAATTCAAATAAATTTTTTTTAATCAATGTATTTAATTTATTTTATTATATTTTATTGCACAGAAAATTCAATTTTACTTTATATAACTAATTGGTTTTAAAGATGATAGATCGTAAATGACCTCCATGCTCATTGACGCATATGCGACACCTGATCAGAAAATCGTTCATTGTGTCCTGAAGGATTGAAGGCGGGATCTTTTCAATTACTGTTTTAATAGGCTGCTTCAATTCAGTCAAATTCCTTGCTTTCGTTTTGTACACCTCTTGCTTGACCTAACCCTACAAAAACAAATTCTGCCGCGGTCAGGTTAGGTGATCTTGTGTGCCACTGAAAAATGGAGTTTCTGGATACTCATTTGTTTGAGAATTTTCGTTGGAGCTCCATCATAACTGGTCTGGCAATGTGTGCAGTTGCTCCATCTTGCTGGAACCAAATGCTGTTGAAACGGATACCTGCTTGGTGCAGTTGTGGGAGGAAAAAAACTGCTTCAACATTTTTAAATAACGGTCTCTATTGGCCTCTGTTTTTTTGTTTGTAGCACGATTCGTGTGCCACCCTGTACAATAAATGACTAAATAATACACTAATATCTTGAGCCGGACAAAGTTTCTTGCCAGATAAACGTAAGTTTCTAAATACTGGATAGTTTTGTGTGGGCAAAAACTAAATATAGAAAATTATTCTGTGCTTGAAATCTATTATAACGATTGCTGCAAAAAAAACCTAAATAAAGAATTTAGTTTTAAGTGAGCAAAAACTGAATTTAAAAACTTCCTAATAAGCTAAATTATTCTGCTCTTGAAATGCATTATAATGATTGAAAAGTTAATTAAATCAAAGCTAAAAACTAAAATTTTTATGTTAAAATTTTTTTTTTTTAAGCAATGAGGTTTGTCACATTGCGTTCAGGTTATATTTTGTTGTTTTCTTTTTCAAAAGACTGAAAGTAATAGAAATTCTTTAATCTTGTATTTGCAAATTTTACGGTATTGACATATATCTGGAAGAAGAAAAAGCCAATTTCGACACCCTGTAAAGCACTTTGGGTAGCAGCTAGTTTGCTGAAAACTTAAATCCTTAAAAACTTATATTGTCGCAAACATCTCATATCCGACGTGTAATTCAGATAGTGCGCAGTGGTTTGCGTACTTTTTCTGGTACAAAACACTGTGAAGCCGTCACTTGGTTGGTTTAACTATAGGGTGGCGCAATAGAACGTGCATATTACATCATCTTTTTTTGCGGGGTAGAAAAGGCGCGGGGGGCGCCTACATCGTTGGGTTGGCAGGCTCATGGAATTTTAGTCGCTATGAATCACTTCGACGGGAAACGTCGCGCATTTTGCGTGCGCGCATTTTACGAGAACTCTCGTTCATATATTGCTACTAGGCGACTGTATTGTGCTGAATATGGACTACGGCGAATTAGTGAAGCTCCGAGTGCTAATTTAATTAAAATATGGGTAAAGCGTTTTGAAGGGACCGGTTCAACATTTAAACCACAAGCAAATGGTCGCCCAAGAACATCTAGGACCGAAAACAATGTTGAGAGAGTTATGGAGTCAGTACGAGGAAATCCACAAATGTCGACTCGCAAGAGATCGTCTGTCTTATAATTATTGCGACGAAGTTTGCAACGAATTTTAACATTGGATCTTAAACTGCATTCATATAAGCTGCAATTAACAAAAGAATTGAAAGAGTCTGACTTCATAGCAATTCTCGCATTTGCTAATGAAATGCTTAATCGATTTTCCAATTTTGACAATATCCTTTTCTCTGACGAGGCTCATCTCCTTATGAATGGGTTCGTAAACCGTCAAAATTGTCGTTACTGGAACAGTGAAAATCCCAAAATCAAACACCAGAAACCATTGCATAGTCCTAAAGTGACAGTATGGGCAGCAATCTCTGGCAGAGGAATAATTGGTCCTTTTTTCTTCGAAAATGCGCGGGGCCAAAACGTCACGGTTAATACGGAACGCTATGTTGAGATGTTGGACGGATTTTTGGCTCCAGAAATTGAAAGTTCATGAATAGTGAATTCCAGAACTTGGTTCCAACATATGCACGTTCTATTGCGCCACCCTGTATAACTACTCATCCAAGACTTTAAGTTGGCAAAAGAATAATCCATTCTCCAAAGAAAGACCGTCATTTTGTTGCACTACGTAAGTAAACGTTTGAAAGTGCTCAAGGTCATATCTCAACCAAACCTATGGAGAAATGGACTGGTTCAAAACCTGTTGCACGATTGGTTTCCAATTGACTGCAACCGATCCTTGATCTTCCACATGTATATAAAATGATAATTTTAAGTCATTTTAACACTTTAAGATTCATTTCAAAGGAAACCTTAGCTTTTTAATTATAAAAAAACATCTTAAGTTTTATGCATATTAAAAAAAAACTTACTTAATTTGATAAAAATGCACCTGAACCCGAACAGATTTACACAGATAAACTTGACTCAAGCAACAGGTGCAAGAAAACTTTATTCTCATTTGTTTCCTGTTAGCTGCTCATTTAATAAAAAAAACGTGCAGCAAAAAGAAATCTATTTGATTTTGCTTGATATTAAAGGTTTTATTTAGTATAGTTGGAATGATTTAACACAAGTAAAATAAGTATTGTTTTGTTTGATAATTTGTAGTCACTTTGAAGAAAATCCCATAATGCCTCTCACATAGAAATCTTTGTTTGATTGCCAAAAAAACTGGAACAGTTGCTTTTCACAAGCTTCTCTTGAGGCGGTTCTATCACCACTAAAATCATTCACCATAGACAGGAACAAGTGGTAATCACTTGTTGCCAGATCCAGACTATAAGGTAGATGAATAAGAACCTCCAAATCAAGTTCTAGGAGATTCTGTTGTATCACTACCGCTGTATATGGCCTGCAATTGTCCTGATGGAGTACATTTGCCCTTCTCTTGGTCATCTTTGAGAGATTGCTTACTTCAGACGATACAATTGCTGATGAGGTAGATGAATAAGAACCTCTAAGCCAAGTTCTAGGAGATTCTGTTGTATCAGTATCGATGTATATGGCCAGTCATTGTCCTGATGGAACACATTTGCCCTTCTCTTGACCAAAGTTACACATCTTTGAGAGATTGCTTACTTCAGACGGTGCAGTTGTTGATAGTAAAGCTGCTAATTGAGAGTATAGTCGATGGGGAGCAGTTCATAGCAGATGATTTCTTACAATCGCACCAAACATACAAGAAAATGTTCTCGATTGTCAATCCTGGTTTGGTCATCGTTTGCGTCGTCTTTCCATCACCAGCCACTATCCGTTTCAGAAATGATTGAAATTCGGTCTATGAGAAATGGAAATTTGGTCCATGAGGTTTTTTTTGCGTTAACTCCGCGGCACTATCTATTTGTATCCTGTATGTTAATCTGGAGTATTGGCAATCAATAATTGAGTTTGATTGAAGCCATAAACAAGAAACCTTCATTTGTGCACAATTAATATTCCATACATTTCCTAGTCACGGAATGCCACGACTCGACATTATGTACGAGTAATTACGAATCCTTGGTTTTTCAACATTTTGGCCAATTTTTACCAAATTTATTTGCTGAGCGCTTATTTTCAGGTATTCTAGAATTAAACAAAATGTCAGAAAATTTGTCGACATATTTTAGTTTAATTTATTTTTTTTTTTTAAATTTATGTTTTTCTTTATGCAACGGAATAGCATACTGAACTTGATGCATGCGGTGGTTCAGGAGAGCGTTCTTTAAAGCGCAACAGTGAACATCACATCTCTTTCCACATCCACAAATAAATGGTCATCCTTGCGATGGCATTGCTCACAGTCATTGCACAGCAAAACAAACACAAATGTGTGGGCATTATTTTATTTTGGAGGTCTTTTTTCTTTTAGTTCCAAATTAAGTATTAACAATTTTTCTTGCCAATAACATATATCCTTTAAAATACTTGCCTAAAAAAGTGAATTAATAGCAATTTCAATTTCATATATTGAATACAGCACCAACATAAAACGTATATTTCAATATCCTCCAGACAGTCAAATACACATTCTAGGACATAAGTTTATTTTAAATTGATTATATAGTTGCACATTAGTGACGACAGCTGCAATTTGAATCTTATTTTGTTAAAATATTCTATTGACTAGAGGTAAATCTGGTTGCAGGAAGGTAATTTGTACAGGGTGATTTTTTAAGATTTAAGTTTTTCAGGTTGGCAGCACTGGTTGGTAATGGCGTCCAAGCGTCATCTGTCAAAGTGAATAGTGTACAGTATACTCTGCCATTTCATCATGAAAAGACTAACAAACGAGCAACGATTGCAAATCGTTGAAATTTATTATAAAAATTCGTGCTCTGTGACAAATGTGCGTCCTTTGATACGCCGATTTTATGGTCGTCATAATCGACATGTAGAACCAACAATTCGTGCTGTTATCTCCAAATTTCGCACTAAATTTACTTTGTTGGACTTAAAACCATCGATTTGCATGCGTAGAGTGCGCACCGAAGAAAATATTGCAGCCGTAGCGACCAGTGTTAATGACGATCGTGAAATGTCAATTCGTCGCCGTTCTTAACGATTGGGCATGTGTCACTCAAACACAAGGATTTTTTTTGCCCCAATTGGCTGAGTTGAACTTGGTTGACATGTGGTTTCATCAGGACGATGCAACGTGCTACACTGCTCGTAAAGCAATGGATATGTTGAGGGATGAATTTGGTGAGCAGCTTGTCTCTCGATTTGGCCCCCAAGACCTTGCGATTTAACGCTTTTTGATTATTTCTTGTGGGGTTACGTCAAGTCGTTAGTCTATGTGGACAAGCCTAACACTATTGAAACCTTACAGGACAACATAACATGCGTTATTCGTGGAATACAGGCCGAAATGCTCGGAAAAGTGACGAAAAATTGGATCTTCCGAATGGACATTTTGAGACGAAGCCGCGGGCAACATTTACATGAAATTATTTACATAAAAATTAAATGGCAAAGACTAATTTATCGATTAATCGATTATTGAGTATAGATTATCGATTAATATATGATGCAAATTTGAGTGTTTTATTCGATTTAAAAGAAAACTACGATTAAAAAATCACCCTTTATGTCATCTATTGCCAATGGTGTAACATTTTTTTGCCACCTGCATATTTTTCACATGTATATCATACCTTTTACATACATAATAACTAATATGCTATGTCTGGTATGCAAAGAATCAAATGATGAAAATGTGCTATCTCTATGAATATGAATAGCTCAAGCGGAAACTTCACATTTGGAGAGAGAATAATGATGAGGGAATGGTCGGTCCCCCATACAAAAACTACGAAAGGTTAAGCCTTTCGTCCTCTACGATTAACGATTAGTTCAAGACTATTCCAAAAATGTAAAAATATTACATTTTTTTTTTGCTACGGCCTCGTTTATCAATTGCAATATTTCGCATATCCTTGTCCATAGTTTGATAAGAGCAATATTTGTTAGCAAATATTGGGAAGCAAGTGAAGTAATATGATAGTTTAAATGTTAGTTTACTGATTGGGAACCACACAAACAATTTCCTGGCTTTTGCTAAACAATTTATTTTGCTTGTGGCGTGCCAATGCAAATCAATCGTGGAATCAAGTTTACTAAAAGCAGGATGCAGGATAAAAGATATGAATCTTGAAACATGGAGGGGGTATAGAGATCTGGTTGATTTTTTTTCATGTAGAGACACCACGCTGACCGTGACAATGCGGTCCATTTTCATTCCTTGAACTTTGTTTACCAAACGCAAATTTACCAAGCCAAATTTGACTGACAATCAGTTATTGCAATTAATTATTGCAGCCTGCTAGCTGGAAATGAGAGAGAGGAAATATTTAATTTCGCGAAATCGGCTATTTTGAGCGTGAGGTAATGCTTCCTTTCCCACCCTTAAACTGTGGTTTAGAAATGCTTAACATGCAACAAACTTGACGAAATTCCGATCAGCTGAATGAAAGAAAGAGGAACCTAAATACGGGGTGGCGCACCAATTGCAATACAGTAAGAAATTTCAATAATTTTTTCTTTAATCAATGTATTTCATTTGTTATTATTATTTTTTTTTTTTAATGTATAGAAAATTCAATTTGATCTTATATAAATAATTGGTTTCAAAGATGATAGACCATAAATGAGCTCTATGCTCATTCACGCATATGCGACAATTGATCAAAAAATTATTCATTGCGGCCTGAAGGACTGAAGTCGGGAACACCTCAATTATTGTTTTAATGGATTGCTTCAATTCAGCTTGCTTGATATAACTTCATAAAAAAGTCTGATATAGTCAGGCCAGGTGATCTTGAGAGCCAGCAGAAAGTGAAGTTTCTGCATATTAATTTGTTTGGGAATTTTCCTTAGAGCCCCGCCATAACCGGTCTGGCTTTGTGGGCAGTAGTTACATTTTGCTGGAACCAAAAGCTGTTAAAAGGGATACACCTTCAGCGCAGTTCTGAGCAAAAAGAAAACTCCTTCAACATCTTTAAATAATGGTCCCCATTGACAGTTGACAGAAGCACGATTCGTGCGCCGTCCTGTATACTCATATATGGATTAAATCGATCATTTGTGTGTTAGGTGTCAGAGCTAGCGTGTTTAATCGGCTAATATTTTAACGTTTACCAGGCATTATAAACCAGCACAATGAAAAAGAATTTAAAATACTGGAGCCTACCAGTTAGAGACTAAAAATCAAAGAATACATTTCTGAAAGCCTGTTAATTTGTATAGGATGTGCCAGCAGAAAGAGTTGGCCGATAGAAGCCATGCCGTATCAATTTTTAAAAAGTTTTCCAAAGCTTTACGGCATACGTCGCGTCTACAAGGCAGCCAGCGGGACGGAATGATGAATCGACCTAGAAGATGAGCAAATATATTATGTCAAAAGACACTCGGTATTTTAAACGTTTCCTTCTAAGTGTTCCATCTTTGTAGGTTTGTAGAAGCACAAAATGCTTAAAATATGAAAAATTCTAGAGAGAAATTTGGTGAAAAGATAAAAAACTGTATTGTAACATTTCGTTTATAATGTATAAAAGTAAACCCGATAGATCTGCTGTTACTGAGATGAGCTCTTTTTACATCTGTAAACAACAAATTGTGATAATCAGGAGTACAAAACAAAAATGCTTTTGAGATGCCGTAATCATATGGTTCAGGCCCAAAGCTGTAAACTCTCATTAAAATTGCATAAAGTTGATATTCTAAGCATATTTTACATTTATTTTGACAATAAAGTTGACATAGGGTTATTGGATATAAATGAAATATACGCCATTTTATGCCACAACTTTTGCCCATACTAAACGTGATTTCATAATTTCGCGTTTGATTGGTAAAAATAACTCATTTTTCCCCCTTAATGCCAGTTTTACCATATTAATAAAATGTTGCTTCAAAATGTGCGTTAGAACTACCTAAACAAGTTCTTACAACTTCTGGTTGCGTTTATTTTTTGTGTTCTAAAGGGTGTCCCAACAAGAACGCAAGATTTAAATGACTGATACAGCAATTGAATTGTTCCTCCGGCCGTATGATATGTGGCGCCGTCTTGTTGAAACCAAATGCCCTCCACATTCATTTCTTCAATTCTAGGCAAGAAAAAACTGATTATCACTTCACGATACCGAACACCATTGACTGTTTGCGCCTGACATGCCTCATTTTCATAAAAAAAGGTCCAATGATTTCTCCAGCCCAAAATCCACACCATACAGTGATACGTTGAGGATGCATTTGCTTCTTGTGAATCACTCGAGGATTTTCACCACCCCAAATGCGACAATTCTGCCTATTGACGAAGCCATCAAAATGGAAATGGGCCTCGTCACTGAAGATGATTTTATCGGTAAAATCAACATTTTCATGTTGTCGCTCCAATACCCAATTAACGAACTCCCTTCGCTGTCCATGGTCAGCTGGCTTCAGTTCCTGAGTCAATTGAACTTTGTATGCATGAAGATGCAAATTTTACGTCAAAATTCGCTGCATAGTGGATTTGGAGACACCAATTTGCTGAGCTCGGTGTCGAATTGAGGTGGATGGAGTTTGAGCGACATCATCACGTACAGCTGCGACATTTTCGGTCGATCGGCATGGCCGAAGGCGCGTTGTTGTCTTTACATCACTAACAGACCCAGTTTTGGCAAATTTATCCATTAATCTCTTTACAGTTGACTGTTTTGGAGCATTATTGTGACCCCAAATTGATCGCAATTTGCCAACTGTAGCCGCAAAACTTTCACCATTTCGGTAAAACAATTTCACAATGAGAATGCGTTCTTCATTCGTGTAGCGCTCCATTTTTACTAACCTCGTACCTTCTACTAGCAAACAATAACAATTGTTCAAATGTCAATCAATGACACTTCGAATGGCGCCAAATTTAAACCTTGCGTTCTTGTTGGGACACCCTATATATTGCATTTTCTTTATTTACCTCAAAGCCTTCATTCGCCAAACTCAAGTTTGTCCAACATTTTTGGACGTGTATTGATGTCTTCCAATAGAGATACAGTATGACCCAATGTAATGTATACTCCTATAGGGTGAGACATCATTCACTAAACACTTCTAACGAATAATGCTCAGAAGTTTTTACTAAACTCATTAACTATCCCGAAAAATACACGGTGTTCCAAATACTGTGCGATATGATAGAGATTGAATATTTTTGGAAATCATGGACTTCCGGTAATATATCCCAATAGAAGTATTCATTTACAACCTTTTTTACCAAATTTATTTACTGCACGTCTGTTTTGAGTTGTTCTAGAATTGTCTAGATTTCTGTTGACATTTAAACACGTCTGGTTTTTTTTTTTACTTATTGAAATATACGTTTTTTTTCTCTATATATGCGATAAAATTGAATGTATTTTCAAATAAACATTCTTAAAAGCATGACTGCGCGCCCTTCCACTCTCTCACTCGTCCAACATTCACAATCAAACAATCATTTTGTAATGGCTTATGCACAGTCACTGAACACGAAAACAAATTCAAAATATGTGGATAGTTTTTTTTTTTTGGAATGAATGCACAGGGTGGCGCACCAATTGTGTTACAATAAGAAATTCTCAATGTATTTCATTTATTTTGTTTTTGTTTTTTGCATAGAAAATTCAATTTTATTTTATATAACTGATTGGTGTTTAAGATGATAGACCGTAAATGACCTTCATGTACATTCTCGCATATGCTACACCTTATCAGAAAATTGTTTATTATGGCCTGAAAGATTAAAGTCGGGATCGCTTCAATTATGGTTTTAATGGGTTGCTTTAATTCAGTCAAATTCCTTGGTTTCGTTTTGTACACCTCTTGCTTGGCATAACCCAATAAAAATAAAATGTAGTGCAGTCAGGTTAGATGACCTTGGGGGCCAGCGGAAAGTGGAGTTTCTGGATATAAATTTATTTCAGAATTTTCGTTGGAGCTCCGCCATAACCAGTCTGGCTATGTATGCAGTTGCTCCGTCGTTTTGTACACCTCTTGCTTGACATAATACTCGATAAGACCGAACTGCACCCAGAATGAGTCGTTGTGGGATGAGCGGTTTCATCAATGTGCATATAGCTTTGAAGCAAACGGTGTAACAGTACCTGTCAATGGGGACCGCTTTCTAACGATGTTAAAAGAGCATTTTCACCCAGAACTGCGAAAAAGACGTATCCGTTGCAACAGCATTTGGTTCCAGCAAGATGAACACATTGCCAGACCGGTTATGGCGGAGCTTCAACGAAAATTCCAAACAAATTAATATCAAGAGACTCCACTTTTTGCTAGCCCCCAAGGTCACCTGATTGTACCAGACAAGAAATTTGACTGTATCGAAGCAGTTCATTAAAACAATAATTGAGGCGATCCTGAATTCGGTCCTTCAGGCCGCAATAAATAATTTTCCGATCATCGCGTACATCGCGTTGTATAAGGCCGATTGGCTCACGCTGCTTGCTAGAATGACAAAATGTCGTACCCAAAACACTACTTAGACAGTTTTAAGTCTACTTGACTCAGTAATGTTTGAATGAACGCCAAAAATGTACACTAGACATGAAAGAATACGCCATAGTTTACATATTTTCTATGGTAAAGGCGAACATGCAATTAGGACGGTTTGAAAGATTTGAATAGTTTAATGATCCTGATTATGTAACAGCCAATTTTGTGCACTTTTGGTTTATTCAATCCTGTTCCGGTAATGTTGATATCAAGGATGCATCACGCTCTAGAATGCCAATTGTTGAAAATGTCGATGGAATAATGAAGATTACCCAGTTCGACCGTCATGTAAGCACTGTTTCGACTGCCCAGAGGCTAAGCATTAAACAAAAAATCGCTCCAATTCACTTAAATATGGCTGGATACAATAAAGAAGCACGAATTTGCATTTGCGAATCGCTTCTGAATCGCAATAAAATCGACCCGTTTCTGTAGCAGGTAGTGACTGGTAGTGAAAATTGGATCTTTTCGGCCTGAGGAGTTGAAGTTGGGATCGCTTCAATTATTGTTTTAATGGATTGTTTCAATTGCTTCTCATAAACCCTTAGAAAATAGCCTGGTGCAGTCAGGTTAGGTGATCTTTGAGGGCCGGTGGAAAGTGCAATTTCTGGTTATTAATTTGTTTGCGAATTTTCGTTGGAGTTCCGTCATAACCGCTCCATCTTGTTCGAATCAAATGCCATTGAAACGAATATGTCTTTGGCACAGTTCTGGGTAAAAAAACTTCTTCAACATCTTCAAATAACGCTCCCCATTGGTCTCCGTTTTGTGTTTGTAGCATGATTCGTGCGTCACCCTGTGCTTGAAAATGCTGCCCTAGTGGGCGAAGTACAATTCTTCCGTAATGGTTTGGAATGCAGAGTCATCCTTTTTCCTCTGGGGTATGAGCAAATAATGACCCGCCACTTAGAACTCCATATAGGCTTCCCTGATTAAGGCATGAACATCTCGAACAAACAGGACGACCACCATGCATAAGAATAGTTTGGGGAGGTGCAATATTTGTTTAAGTGTGTGATTATCTGAGCCGTAGACATGAGCACGTGATGACGCGTGAGTTTCAGTTAATATGAAACAATTTGCACAAAACTCATACTCACATTGGGAAGCAGTTTAATTCATATCAATGTTTTAGCAAAGGATACACTTGAATGAGTGGAGAAACCAGTACAAAAATTTCTGCCAGATGAACTTAGTTATGTGTACCTACACCCAACGTCCTGTTGTGCTGGTGCATAAGTGGGAGGAAGCTCCAGAAGTGACCAGGGCCTAAAAAATAAATATAGCAAAACTGCTTTTTTTTAAGTCCTTCGCTTAGATATCGTAGTTAAGCCATACATTTTTCCTAAGTCGGCCAATTTGTATGCGTGGTATCCTAAGAGACGCGATAATCCCCTCATTACCATTCGCTGAACATATAGGTAGATTATTAAATGTTTGATGCATCCTAAGTTATCTGAGTTTAGTGCTGTTGAATGAGTTATTTATATAAATATTTATAGGTATATATAGAAATATATGGATTAAATTAGGTAATTCATATTGGAGTTACCAAAAGGCTGGTTATACAATCGATTACTTTCAAATGTTACTTAGCAAAAATTTAAGTAACTGTAACTGCTTTTAGAAAAGGAATGAAATTTTGATAAATCGGTTAATTTGTATCGAAGGCATCAGAAAGGGTGTATCGATGTGTGCTAAATTTGAATGAATTCTCGTAAAGCTGTTTGAGAGATATAAACCTAAGGATTACGGACTAAACCAGACATTCATATGGTCAATTTTTAGAGGTCCAAGTTGTAGAGAATTTATAACGAGCTTGATGACAGTGATCGGCGTGCATTCCAGGAGAGAAATCTCTGCTTTACAGAAGAGAAATCAAATTTTGATAAATCGGTTAATTAGTAGCGAAGGCATCAGAAACGGTGTTTCGATGTGTGAATGAATTCCTGTAAAACTGTTTGAGAAATAAGAACCTAAGAATAAACGGACCAAACCGAACATTCGCATTGTGATTTTTTTTTTAGTTTGACCAATTTGTAGAGAGTTTGTAACGAGTTTAACGATAGTAATCGGCGTGCAATCTAATCGATCTTTAGCGATGTTATTGTTATGATGTGGACTGTATCTTTTGGGATGATACAGGCAAATTTTTAATACAGAATCCAAGATGAGAGCAGAAAATATCTAGCTACAGTGGCGTGATGCTAAGCGAGTAGTTATTTAATGGAACTAAATAAAATAAACAGGGTGGGGCCTGGATCGTGATACAAACGCAAAACGGAGACCAATCGGCATCGTTTTTTAAAGATGTTGAAGAAGTTTTTTTTTTACCCAGAATTGCGTCCACATGGCCGGACCGGTGATGGCAGAGCTCCAACGAAAATTCCCAAACAAATCAGTATCAGGAAACTCTACTGGCCTCTACTGCACCAGACTTTTTTTGTGGGATTATGTCAAGCAATAGATGCACAAAGCGAAACCAAGGAATTTGACTGAACTGAAGCAGTCCATTAAAACAATAATTGAGTTGATCCCGATTTTGACCTTTCAGGCTGCAATGAATACTTTTCTAATTTTCTGGAGTCGCATATGCGTGAATTAGCATAAAGGTTATTTACGGTATATCACCTTCAAAACCAATAAGTTATATAAAATAAAATTGAATTTTCTATACAATGGAAAAAAAATAATAATAAATAAATAAAATACATTGATTAAAAACAAATTATTTGAATTCCTTATTATAGCACAATTGGTGCGCCACCCTGTATGAACCTAAGTCTATATGAATTAAATCTGTGTTAAATGTGTTTGATCAGTCGATTTTTTCAAGTTCTGCCAAGCATTATAAATCAATATAATGCGCATAAACTCAAGTTATTACGGTCTATGTATTTCAGAAAGTCGGTCAATTTATGTGGATGATATCAGGAGGAATTTAGTTTATTTAGGCTAGGCAAAGTTTCAGGAAGTTTCACAAATATTTACTGCTATACGCGTGCCTACCATCCGATCAGACGGATATTGGTTAATCGACTTAAAAAATTCACATTTGGTAGCGACATATTTACGTAGTACTTTAAGCGCTGTCTTCTGGATGTTATATCTGTTCCGTATCAAATGAAGGTATAATAAATGAATTAGGAGGCATATATTTATATCAAATACAACACTTTGGTGCATAATGTTATAAGTCACAGTTGGAATGGGTAGCCTTTTCGACATTTCAAAATATTAAATCAATAAATTTTGTAAATTGTAACAATCAACGCTTAAAGGATGTCTGCATCGAAGTTATTGCACAACTATTATTGCCCAATCGGAAGAAATAGCAAGTGTTTAACAAACCTAATCCTTGCAAAGGTGGCTGTGCTGGAGCATTTTCATGTATTCACATCATATGACTCAGCAAGCGCTATGATGCTCATCATTTCAATTTCGGGATGCAGCTCATACTTCATATTGTGTCGATACTCATTATAAGAAATCTCTCTCTCGTTCTCTCTCTCTCTCTCTCTCTCTTGGAATATTTCCATAGTAAATTAATATGGCAAGAAATAATATTACGCTGTATTATTTCCGGAAAGGAAAAACGGCTGCTGAAGTCAGTCTGTTTATAAAGAAAATGGACCAAATGTAATAACTTGCCAGAAATGGTTTTCTATAAGCGACTTCTCCAGCACGGAATTCTCTCGCAGATCAGGATGAAGGAAAGAAACTGTTTCCGAGGCGGTGGGAGATTTAATTATTGTCAATTCCCATGCAACAGTTAGGAAAATAGCCGAAATAATCAAAAAAATCAGTCTGAACCACGGGGTCATAAAAGAGCTCGGATTTGTGAGCAACCTCCATATATGGGTACCTCACTCCCTCACCGAGGCCAACCGCCTGCATCGCGTTGACGTCTGTGATAACTTAAGGATAAGAAATAACAGGACACCATTTCTGAAGAACCTCATCTCAGGGGATGAAAAATGTATAGTCTACAACAGCGTAACGCAGAAAAGATCATGGGGGAAACCAAATCAACCCCCTGAATCCACCTCTAAAGCAGGTCTTCATCCCAGGAAGGTAATGTTGTCGATTTGATGGGGTGTCAAATGAGTAATCTTTTTTGAGTTACTCTCAACAAATCAAACGATTAATGCGGACTACTCTATCGTTCAATTAGATACGGGTAAATTGAAGAAGTAAATTGGGAAAAAAAAACGGTCGAGGCTCATCAATCGGGGTGATGTCATCTTCCATCATGACAACGCCCGCCCTCACACTGCCTTGCGGTCCCGTCAGAAACTGTCAAAGCTTGGGTGGGAAGTTTTACCGCACCCACTGTACTTCCCAGACCTCGCCCCGTCTGACTATCACCTATTTCGCAGTCTGAGAAACCATTTGAAAGGTTTGAATTCCCATGACGACGAGGAAGTGAAAAAACGAAGAGGAGGTGAGAAAACGAATTGAACGCTTTTTTTCGGAAAAAGCACTCGAGTTTTATAAGAGAGGAATTAAAAAGCTCGCAGAGAAGTGGGAAGAAGTTATTAAAAAAGGGAGATTAAAATAATTGTTTTTTTTTTTTGTATATAAATTTTTAAATGATTTTGTTTTTTAAACCGAACGAACTTTCCGAACAACCAGATAAATAGCTATAGCAATATAGTTTCGCTAATATATATGAGATTGTCAAATGGATTAGATGGCAGCAGGAATTGAAACGTTTGTCTATCACGTTTAGCACAAAGAAAATAATTCCACAATTTGGTATTCCGTGCCACTTCTTTCATCCGTTTCACCAAGTTTTCAAAGTATTTCTAACACCAATTCTTTCTAACGGATTTTTTGCCATCCAGGTGTTCTACAGTTGATAACCTTGTCAGACCCACTACCACTGGATAGCCTTATATATTGCAATCGTTATTCAGTCTGGAGAAATATTGGCCGAACATATCTTCTTCTTCTTAGGTGGCGACTGGAACAGACATATCTTATCTATTATACGCCGCCTGTACAAAATAGTTCCAAACACTTCGATCTTCTGCTATTCTCCTCCAATTCGTCACACCAAGTTTCGATAGTACTTCAAAAGCCTAGTCTTTCCAACGGAGTTTTGGTCGCCCTCTTCTGCGCCGTCCATCGAGTTCGTTGTCGAAAACTTCCCGTGCCAAAGCATTTGGGTCCATCCGCACAACATGACCCAGCCAACGCAATCGTTGTGTATTAATGCCTTTGACCACGTCGATGTGGGCATATAGCTCATACAGCTCATTGTTCATGAGATCGATACTCTTCGTGATGGGCCCATATATTTTCCGGAGCATTTTCCTCTCGAAAACTGGCAGTACTGATTATCCGCTTGTGCCATATAACAAGACAAGTAGAACCAATGTGTGGTACAGTCGGATTTTTGTTTGTCGAGAGAAGGCTTTATCATTGACCCACTTGCTTAACCCATAGTAACATCTGTTAGCAAGCTACACTCTCCTCTTTATTTCCTTGCGGACATCATTCGTTTTGTCCAGGTTATTCATCGCTGTATTTTGATGCTTTTAATCAAATCGATATTGTTATATAGCTCATGAGTCATATGACTCCGATACTTTCTTTTAATGGTTATACTATTCGAAGTTAATTTTTCTTAAAATCCAGGATCCTATGCTGTAAAGTAAGAAAGAGGGGATTATGTTACTTAGCAAGGGGTTTGCAAGTCGGTCGGTGTCATATCGCAAAGGCGTTAGCGGCTTCGCAAGGATACCAAACATAGCTAATACATCAAATATTAGGATTAGAAGCATATCTTCTGCCAATCTGGCATATTATGTTCTATACTAGCCAGCTCAATTTGGTATTTCCCTGCTGGAAATGGAGAAAGGGCTGACAATTGCGGTAGCACCAAAATTCTCAGCCTCTTTTTCTAGATAGTCCAAGTTTTACTTGGTTATCCCAGGGGGGCGTTGGCAATCGCATTGTAATCTGCCCAGTGCGTCGCACGGTGAGACTCACGTTAAACCCCCGTGGACTCTGTCAATATGACATGTGATTAATCTAGTTTGTTAAAGTTTGGGTAAAATTGCTTTGTGGATATCTTTGATGGACATCTAATAAGAAATACTATAATCTTCCTCGTCGACGATCCCAAACGCTAGTTGAGCAATATCTTTCGTTCAGTGAGTCTAAAAATAGAATGCGTGTTAGTTCACTGAAAGCGAGAAGCTCTGCTATATCCCATTCATGGGATTCAATGCAATTTATTTTCAATAATAATCGGTTTTCATTTAGATTATCGGTGAAAATCGCTGGAAAAGGAGTATATTTTCAACCATATTTGTATTTGTTCCTTACTCATATATGTCGCCAATTGAAATATACCAATGACTGAGCTCTCATGAATAGTGGCTGATGAATCCTGTTCCTCAGCTACACCTCATAAGTATGATTGATGAGAATTTTTGACTACAATGAACAATATGACAGAGTGCCTTACTTAGACTATTTGTTAATTCAAGTTTATAACATTGTCAAAACCTTTGAAAGTTATAGTCGGTGATGTTTAAAATACCCCCTCCCGTGCAGTGCATAATTTGTTCGTATCGTATGTTATGCACCCTCTTGTCCTTTTGTCTCTGGGGTGTGAGAAATTCATAACTGGTTACCTAAAACATCAGACACAAACTTCACAGCTTAACCACAAAACATTTCAAAAGCATAAAGAACAAATGACCGGAAGAATGTCGGAGGACGCCTAAGGATAACAAGGGGTGTTGCAATGCATACCCAAGGGCGTATGAATGATTGCACTGGGCACAGGATAGTAACTTTATGTTGATTTAAACGGGTGATTTTTCAATATTTCAAATTTCTTTTCATTTCAAACACCATACTGTGATCACAGCAGATACACAGCTCGAAATGTTTCATATAGACCTTCTTGTATAAAGAGTCGATTTAGTAATATCTGCTGTGCAGCCCATATAAAGCGTATAATTAAAATACATGCACAGGATTATCCATTTTCCGTTTTCATGCAAATTTAAATAAAGCACACATAAAGCTATGATTTCAATGAAACTTTTATTGCATTATAATTCTTGGACCTTTTCATTATGTACGGAATATATATGTAAAGTCAATTAAATGACTGCATCTGGATTGGTTACTACAGAAAATCGAAAAAACCGGCATCACGAAACGAAGCGAAAAATCGGTCAATATGTATGGTAAGTACCAGAAGGGGATTTTCATTCTAAGACTCTACCAAAGTCGTTGAACGTGTAACAAATTTGTCTGAAATTTGTGTAATGAGATAAAAGCTATGAACCATAGAATATATAGGTTAAATCGTTCATTTGGGTGGGAAGTCACAAGAGGGGCGTGGTTAATTTGTCGATTTTTTCATTCTGCCAGAAGTTTTAAAGTAGTATAAGGAACAAAAATTGAAATTACTTTAGTCTATTAACGAGGAGTTCCAGGGAAGAAATTTAATATCGGAAAATTGGCCAATTTACATAGAAGGCAATAAGAAATTCAAAACACTTTTTTTTAATCAATGTAGTATAGAAAGTTTAATTTTATTTTATATAACTAATTGGTTTTGAATATGATAGACAGTAATTGACCTCCATGCTTATTCACGCATGTGTGAAGACCGATCAGAAAATTAATCATTGCAGCCTGAAGAGTTAAAATCGGCATCGCCTCAATTATTGTTGTAATGGACCGCTTCAATTCAGCCAAATTTCTTGTACACCTCTTGCTTGATATAACCCCGTAAGAAAAAGTCTGGTGCAGTAGGGTCAGGTGACTTTGGGGGCCAAAGCAAAGTGGAATTCCTGGATATTAATTTGTTTGGTAATTTTCGCTGGAGTTCCGCCATAATCGGCCTGGCCATGTGTGCGGTGCTCGATCTTTCTGTACCCAAATGCTATTGAAACGGATACGTTTTCGGTGCAGTTCTGGGTAAAACACTCCTTCAATATTTTTAAATAACGGCTCCCATGGGCATTGTGACATTGTGTTTCTAGCATTATTCGTGCGCCGCCCTGTACTAGAAGGAGTGAACCATTTTCCCATTTTTAATTCATTTGCAATCCCCTGCTAGGAGTTAGCAAAACATTGAGCTGTGCCAAGTTTTAGCAAGTTTCATAAAGATTAACCTATTTAGCAGTCAGAAAGCCAGATAGGCGGACGTTGCTCAATCCACTTAGAAAGTCATATTAGGTGCCCAACTAAGTTTTAGCTGTTTTTTTTTTAAATTCAACTTTACTAAAACCTCGGGGGGTACGGGCAGGCATGGGGTTTTCCTATGTCTATAAGTCATGGTTGCCATTCACCGTCGCCGAACGGAAAGGGTTTGGAGTTTCCTGTCTCTCACCGGTTAGGGTACTGCATCCTTGCAATGTAGTATCGACCGTTCCATCTACCTGGGGTTCCCGTGCCTGCAGGTATGTAAAAATGTCCAGTCCAGTTGCCGCAGGGCGACCAATCCCGTGAAGTATGGTGTACGAGTATAAATCACAATTTGGTAGCAGCTTTGCTATTTGCTTTGTTACGCAGCTTCAATCGGTGAGTTTGGCCGGTAGCGTGGGGATCAGGAGGCCCAGGGACTGAGTTCCCGCTTGTTCATTTAGTGTTGGACCCCTAGTGGGAGCATCACGCTGGTTGTAGTTGATACCAAAATCGCTGGTAGAGACTTTGTTCTCGAATGTGGAGTTGCATTGCAACCGAGTGCTACAGACATATAGAGTAGCAGAGGTGGTAAGATAGGCCTCACCTCCGTCAATGGGGATTATGTTCCATACTAGCATAATCAATTTGATATCTCCTGGCTGCGAAGAAAGGATTAACAATATGCGGTAGTACCAAAATTATCAGCCTCTTTTCCTAGATAGCCCAAGTTTTATTTGGCTATCCCAGGGGAGAGTTGGCAATCGCATTGTAATATGGCCAGTGTGTCGAACACCGTGGGTAAGGCCTTTACGGCGAGACTCATGTAAAACCCTAGTGGGCTTTACTACTAAACCATGTTTACAAATGATTCATTGAAAGTATTGCCCATCGCTAGCTACTACTTTTTCCCCATCTTCCTAGCAAAGCTCGAATTACGTCACTGTAAATCCATTCATCTTTTAAGGCTATCCACGAATCTGCCCATTCCGTGACGTCGTCATATGAGTGGAACTGCTTGTCAGCCAGACTGTGTGCCATTAAACAGAACAATTGTTAATCGGATGCCACAATATCTGGAGAATATGGCGGATGGGGTAAGATATCCCATTTCAGCGTTTCCAGGTAGGTTTAACGGGCTTGGCCACGTGAGCCTGAGCATTGTCATGCTGAAGAATCATTTTTTCGTGCCTCTCCGCGTATTGTGGGCATTTTCCGAGCAGAGTTCGGCTCAATCGCATTACTTGAAGTCGATACCAATCCACGGTGATGGTTTCGCTTGGTTTCAACAGCTCGTAATAAATAACACCGACTTGGTCCCACCAAATACAGAGCATAACCTTCACAACTTGTTATTCCATTTGCGGCGAAAACATGTGCTCATCTGAAGATTGATTGACGTACAGCTCTGCTCAGTCTCATTAATTGAAGTCGATACCAATCCCCTATGATGGTTTTGTTTGCTTTCAACAGCTCGTAATAAATAACAGCCACCTGGTCCCACCAAATACAGAGCATAACCTTCGCAGCGTGAATATTCGGCCGAGGCCACGATGTAGAAGCATGAACAGGCAGCCCCCATGACTTTCTTTCTTTTGGATTTCTGTTATGAATCCATTTTTACTCACCCGTTACAATGCGATGAATAAACCCTTTCCTTTTTTGTCGTTGAATCAGTTGTTCACAGGCGAAAAAACGACACTGAACGTCCCTTGACTTCTACTCATGAGGAACTAAAGTTCCTTGCTTTCGAATCATTCCCAATGCATGCAATCGCTTGGAAATGGCTTGGCGGGTAACTTCTAATACTGAAGCATGCTCTACCTGCGTTTGACACGGATCCCCGTCATACAATGATGTCATTTTAGTGTTTTCGAAGGTTGTTTGTCTTCCTTCACGCGAAGGGTCGTCAACATCACCTTCTTTAAAGAGACGGAACCAATCTGGAAAAGTTGTTTCACTTAAAACAGCATCTCCGTAAACGTTTTGAAGCTCTCGATAAGCTTCGGCTGTCGATTGATAGAAGAAAATTAATACTTCCCGCATATGACGATTATTTGGCACATAATTATACATATTCACACAACCAAAAGAATATGACGTCAAAAGAAAATCACTGTTGTGTCGAAGCGGTATGTTTATCATATGCCTAAGCTTGACTCATGACTAGCACTTACAGCTGGCGCCATCTATTGGCAAACAGTGGGAACTTAGTTGCGCATCTAATAAAACACATCAAAGAATACTTGGCATATACATACCTTGATATATACTTCCACTTCTTCGGTTAAATGTATAAACTCGGCCTTATTTTCGGGACACAGTAGCATGCTTCAATGTGGTATAAAATTTGACACCTGACCGCTTTTGCAATTTGCAATTTATTTTTATTTAAAATCATGTAATGTTATTTACAGGAGGTTCATATTTTTGCCTCTATTGTCGCCGTTATTAACGCTTAGACGGTATAAATGTCCTCACTTGCACTTAATATACAATCATGCCAGTGATTCACCAGTTAACCTAACCACTGAGCCACTAAAGCCTCTCTAAAGTGAACACTAATTGTTAACCAATTGTTATGGTCATCAGTATGGTCTCTGTTGTGCAAATATTTATTTTATTTTTTAATTCCTGGCTGCCTCTAGATGACATCTTTGTTCCGCCTTCATCATGTATCTGTCCAAAGAATATGCAAACAAGTTTGTTTTTTGTTGCGCTCTGTGATTCCTACTATTACGCACGTATTGATGAACTGCTACATTCGTGCCATCCTATGATTTACGTTATAATAATGCCGCCCTACGTAAACGGAATTGAAATGCAATTGTTTCGATAATAATTTTGCTTGGATGGTTTTTAACCACGGAAACGTGACATTAATAAAATTAAAGGTCTATCTGTAAATTAAATGCTCTACAACTTTTGTACATGGAAATTTTTTTTTATCGAAAATCATATCTGAAGTTTATGTTTTTAACAGTGGTTACTTAAGACATGGGCAATATATGGTTAATAGGCAAATAATGACGGTAGCTTGAAAATCATTAAGGGTAATTGTATCTTAGCGAGGGAGGATATACAATCAATGTTATGCTTCCAAATTGGCGAAATAATAACATCAAGAGCTGATACGTGTTGCGAGCAGTAATAGCTATTTATAACTAGCAGCTAAATAGTTTACTCAAATGTTAGTAACATAACTAGAATTAATTATTAAAAATTCAAAATTATTAATGTTCACTAGCTTAAAATAAATATCAAATTGCAAAATAAACACCATTAATAAAAAATTATTATTAATGACCTTTAAGGCGAGATACTAATGAATTACGTCCTTTGTACTATTAATTATTTACTTTAAAGCAAACAAGCCAATGTGGTGTCGTATTACAATATGTATATATGATATATACTCGTAAAGGGTGTCCCAACAAGAACGCAAGATTTAAATTTGGCGCCATTCGAACTGTCAGTGTTTGACATTTCAATAATTGTTATTGTTTGCTAATAGAAGGTACGAGGTTAGTAAAAATGGAGCGCTACACGAATGAACAACGCATTCTCATTGTGAAATTTTTTTACCAAAATGGTGAAAGTTTTGCGGCTATAGTTCGCAAATTGCGATCAATTTGGGGTCACAACAACTCTCCAAAAGAGTCAACTGTAAAGAGATTAATGGATAAATTTGCCAGAACTGTCGATCGACCGAAAATGTCGCAGCTGTACGTGATTATGTCGCTCAAACTCCATCCACCTCAACTCGACATCGAGCTCAGCAAATTGGTGTCTCCAAATTCACTGTGCAGCGAATTTTGACGAAAGATTTGCATCTTCATGCATACAAAGTTCAAATGGCTCAGGAACTGAAGCCAGCTGACCATGGACAGCGAAGGGAGTTCGCAATTGGGTATTGGAGAGACAACATGAAAATGTTGATTTTGGCAATAAAATCATCTTCAGTGACGAGGCCCATTTCCATCTTGATGGCTTCGACAACAGGCAGAATTGTTGCATTTGGAGTGAGGAAAATACTCCAGTGATTCACGAGAAGCAAATGCATCCTCAACGTGTCACTGTGTGGTGTGGATTTTGGGCTGGAGAAATCATTGGACCTTTTTTTTTACGAAAATGAGGCATGTCAAGCGCAAACAGTCAATGGTGTTCGGTATCGTGAAATGATAACCAGTTTTTTCGTGCCTAGAATTAAAGAAATGAATGTGGAGGGCAAGTGGTTTCAACAAGACGGCGCCACATGTCATACAGCCAGAGAAACAATTCAATTGCTGCGTTCTTGTTGGGATACCCTTTATATATATATGTATATAAATATATATTTGAGTAACTGACTACGTGTTTGCCGCCACAACCTCCTACGCAAAAATGCGGTAATTAACAGAACAAATTAACTGTGTAAAACATGAAAGCTGCTTTCACAATGCTGACGAGATATTTAATCAGCAGTCGTAATGTGAGCAGCAAATTTGTTCGTAAATATTTGAATAACAGCTGATTGAATTTTTTGTTTACATATTTCCAAATGCGAAGGCGTGGCTTCCCTACTTAGCCAACTCTCATTTACGTAGTCTTTGTAGTTATTGGAAGTAACGTTCTGAAAGTTTTCACATTCATGTTCGTAAATATTTGACTAACAGCTGATTGATTTTTTTTGTCTACGACTACATATTATCAGACGCGAAGGCGTGGCTTCCAAATTTTCCTTCCGTAACCAACTCTCATTTAC
>JAHXMU010000036.1:1783543-1802205 GCA_019455685.1 Philornis downsi
CCTATCCCCTATTCCCCTATCCCCCTATTTTCCTATTCCCTATCCCCAGTTTACATCAGTTTCTATCAGTTTACATCACAGAAATTTCTATACTGGTTATTTTATATGTTGTTATTTTATTGTTTTTATACAATCATGTTTGATGTCATCTATCATCAGAACGTTGATTCAGAATCTATAATATTTTTAATTATAAATGTTAAAAAACCAATAAATCGTAGCTCAATTTTCGTTTCCAAAAATTTCTTATTAAAATACTGTCACATATTGCTGAAATTCTATTAATATTTATGTACTTCAACAATGGAATATGAAAATAAAGGAAAACGAAGACTGACATAACTACAACGTCATTCAAATCTCATATCTCCGTCATCTTCTATATTAATAACGTCCATCTTATTTTTACAGCAAATGTGTTTGAAATGTGCATCTGGTACGCAAAATGTTGATGACACTTTAGAATTCAAATCAATAGAATATCTAACGGATGCTAGTAAATGTGCTAATTCATAGAAGACACAAAAGATGTGAGACAAAATTTGCGAAAAATATAAAGAGAAATTCGTGAGTGATTGAACCATTAAAAAAAATTTAAACAAAATGTTACTAATAATAGTAATAATAATAATTTAGTAATTTAATATGTCTGATCATATTATTTATACCAAATATTTATTTAGTCATACACAAAACCAAAATTGGAAGTACTTCAAAAGGCAGAATAGTTTGATTAATGACTTGTAGAGTTGCCTCTAAATTGCTTCGAAAAATGTAATTGTACTCCACTTCAAAGTAATGATAATGATATTAGTTCTGAAGCTGAAAAACATGCCATTTTAAGAATTCGTTTTTTTTTTTTTGTAGTAATGAATGAACTTTCTTTTGAGTATAAGTTATTGCCTAATTGAAGGTTATATGAAGTACAAAATATTCGTGCGATGAAATTTTAATAACGGGTGTCTCAACAAGGAGGCAAGATGTAAATTTGGGGCCATTCGAAGTGTCATTGTTTGACATTTGAACAATTGTTATTGTTTGCTAGTAGAAGGTACGAGCTTAGTAAAAATGGAGCGCTACACGAATGAACAACGCATTCTCATTATGAAATTGTTTTACCAAAATGGTGAAAGTTTTGCGGCTACAGTTCGCAAATTGCGATCAAGAGATTAATGGATAAAATTGCCAAAACTGGGTCTGTTAGTGATGTAAAGACAACAACGCGCCTACGACCAGATCGATCAACCGAAAACGTCGCAGCTGTACTTGATGATGTTGCTCAAACTCCATCCACCTCAATTCGACACCGAGTTCAGCAAATTGGTGTCTCCAAATCCACTATGCAGCGAATTTTGACGAAAGATTTGCATCTTCATGCATTCAAAGTTCAATTAACTCAGGAACTAAAGCCAGCTGACCATGGACAGCGAAGGGAGTTCGTTAAGTGGGTATTGGAGAGACAACATGAAAATGCTGATTTTGCCGATAAAGTCATCTTTAGTGGCGAGGCCCATTTCCATCTTGATGACTTCGTCAAAAGGCAGAATTGTCGTATTTGGAGTGAGAAAAATCCTCGAGTGATTCACGAGAAGCAAATGCATCCTCATCGTGTCACTGTGTGGTGTGGATTTTGGGCTGGAGGAATTATTGGACCTTTTTTTTATGAAAATGAGGCATGTCAAGCGCAAACAGTCAATGGTGTTCGGTATCGTGAAATGACAACCAGTTTTTTCGTGCCTAGAATTGAAGAAATGAATGTGGAGGGAATGTGGTTTCAACAAGACGGCAGTTCAAACAATTCAATTGCTGCATCAGTCATTTCCCGGTCGTGTTATTTCGCGTTGTAGAGACCAGAATTGGCCGCCTAGATCGTGCGATTTAACACCATTAGACTTTATTCTTTGGGATTTTTTGAAGTCGGTGGCTTACGCGAATAAGCCGACGACGACTCAAGTCTTAAAAGAGGAAATTGGACGCTCCATAATTGAAATACCGCAGCATTTATGCAAAACGGTCATTGAAAATTTCATTAAAAGATCACGTGTGTGCCAGCAAAGCCGCGGCGGCCATCTGCCCGATGTGTTGTTCCATACATAACCTCATTACTTTACGATATAATAAAGTTTCACGATTTTTTTTTTAATATCTGTGTTTTATTTAAAATTTAAATCTTGCGTTCTTGGTGGGACACCCTTTACAATAGCGAGCATCAAACTTTTACTTACTTTAATTCTTTTGATAAAAATGGATTTCATAGGCAAGATTCTCGTTTCAAGGGTACAAATTGGGCGGCCTAACAAAAGGCAATGTTTGCTCTACAAATTGTAAACGAAAGACTTGGAAGGCTTTAGAAGTTATAATTCATTAAAATAAATATAATATAAATATAAATCTTTATTGTAGGCTAATACAGAGCATTTAATGATTGAGATTGTTTAAAATGCTGTTTTTTAAGCAACTTACTACTACTTACTATTACTGTCTGTTGCCTATTAAATTCTATACAATTTGAATTTAATGAAATATGAATACTATAAATCAAATGTATCTAATTGAATGAATTTGTAAAACTAACGGATACATCCTTTACTACTGTGAATTTGCTAAACTTCTTTTCTACAATTATGCCAAAATACTTCTATTGTGAATTAAATTTAGAATATTTCGAAGATGCAAAAGAAAACAATAAAAAATGAAAAGATGCAAAAGCTTTTGCCCATCGAACGTACCGTTAGTAGGTAAAATCAGACATAGCAACCGATTTACCACTTCACTTGCAATCTACAGGCGAAACGGTGAACATCCAAATAAAACCCACTTATTGGATAAAACGCTAATTCGGGTTTCTTTTACTTTTCCTTCCCACTTCTAATCAAATAATTATCAAATTGTAATTTCTCATATTTTCTGAAACCTCAATTCTTTGATCTATTACTCAGCTTACCAATCGAGTGCAGCATTTCATCTCTTTCACATTCCACTACCTACTCTCTTTAAATAAAAGAGTCAATTATTTACAGTGATATAACGATTTACGAAATCGCTTTTGGCACCCCTCATACTTTTCAACAAATCAAGAGGATGTTGGGTGAAGTTATGTGTAAAGCTGGGATCCCACTATCGGCGCAATGTACCGATTTTTGTAAAATTCAATAGGCCGATAGTGGGAACGCACAACATTTGTCAAAATGGGACAATCTGTGCCGAAATCGTGCTGACTAAAAATAATGAAATACAACCCTGTTGCACCGATAATGTGAACACTCTGTACATAAAGTGGAACAATAAAATTGTTAAAAATGCGACGATTTTTATCGGCCACTTGCACACCGATCTAAGTTAACAATTAGCGCCGATTTTTAAGAACAACACTGTTTGTAAACACAAGAAAAGCGGAAGAAGCACAAAAAGAAAATTTAAACTGAATACGCGTAGTCACAAAAAAAATCATTAAAAATGTATTCAGACTACGAAATTTTAGAAGGCGAAACAAGTTTTGAAGAATTGTCTACATCAAACCCGGAAAACAAAAGGAAAAGGCCACGAGTACTATTGTACTATTTTTTTGCTTACCTTTTTTATTACACCGCTTTAATGCTATAAAATAAGAAATTGATTTTCAATTTTGTAAATCAATCAGCGAAGACATGTAAACAAAAAACATATGATTCAATTTCTCAAAAAATGCGCTGATAGTGTGACCACGTTTTGCAGATTATGCACAAATTTTTCTTCCGGCCGACATGTACCGAAAACAAATAGCACAATATGCGATGATAATGTGACTGCTCAAAAAGTAATTGCCCAAATCCTTGTCAAACGCACCGATGTAGCACAATAAAAATCGGTACATATTGTGCTATGTGCGCCGATAGTGGGATCTAAGCTTAAGTCAGTTCAAATAACAAGCATTTGTTAGCTTTATTTATGGGGCATTTATATTTTTCCACAACTCTCTTTATGGCTTACAGTGCCCGCTTGCAATTTATTGTGAATTTTCGGAGCTCGGATTTCTGCCTCATCCGAGTTTCCTTTTTTACACTTTAGTTACGCTAGCCAATAAGATTTTGGACTGGAGCAACCAAATATTTTTCCTAGGGTAATTTGGTGGACTGAATTCGAATCTGTAATTGGTGTTTTCTCTATCACGTTAGGTGTTCGAGATAGCTTTTCATTCCCCTTATGCAAAAAAAGAGTCTTTAAACTGTATTTATGTGTGGTTTCTGTCCGCATTGAGCTGGCCTTGGGACACCTTCGTTATTATTTGAGAGATTTACCGCCCAAGTCAAACCCCTACCTGGCAATGTCCTTGTATTGGATCATACCTGAGTATTGAAAGTTATACCAAATTTCAAATATTGGCAATCAGTAAATAATCTCCTTTCAGTTTTGTCAGTACATCAGTACAGTATAGAATATACGAGTATTGTTCCTTTTCAAAGTATGCAGCCAATTCTAAGCTTCCATTTCTATAGATTGTTAGTTTTGTCCCAACTGCAAGATGTTTCCACTGCTCCATGTGTGAAGTTAGTAATTCTAAGTCTTGCTTCGTTAAATGTATGTAAATCCCGAATTAGATCATCCAGCTCAGTTTGAGTCACTAAATGGCGTTCATTATCAGCCTGATACAAACTACCAATATTGGTGAAAGATGTTTCGAATTCACTGTTCGTAGCACTGGGAATGACTGGTAATGAATCATTTGGTGGACGTTGAACTGGTTTGGAAACCGATGGAACATTCGCGTATTTTCGATTTTTCATATTGAATCCAGCAACTTTTGTTAAAGAGAAATAACAATCGGTTTGGTCTCTTCTAAGTACTGGAATTGAAAAATCGAAATAGATATTCTTGCAGTTCAATCACGTATATGAAACAGTTCTGCAACCCTTGCAACACCTTGCCGGTGTCCACGGTTTGTTCACGTTTTTGACAGCAAACCCAAAATAATATAAGAATGCATACTTAATGATTCTGATATTGCATATCCTTTTTTCCAACCAAATATTCATCACGATCAAATCAAAAATAGCTTGAGTCAGTAACAAACTATCTCCCTGACATGCCTAAACGCTACTATTATGAAGATTTAGAATGAATGTGGACTTCTGTCAAATTAATAATTGTGAAGATGTAGTGTCGGTATTGACTGTTTTACAGTATTGCCAGCATGCGATAAAAAATGAATAAGACGTGATACGCCATTGTTTCTATGCCACATTCGAATTCAGCGCACCCAGATTAGTTAAAAAAATGCTTCGCTTCTGCAGTCAATTTTTTCCCCAAATGTGTAGACCAGTGTTATTTGATTTAGTAATTTAAAAATAAAAGATATTTAGAAAAAAAAAAACAAAATTATTTTTTTCTTGGACGAATTTTCTTTGCAAAAATTTTAAAGCAATACATGGCGTTGTGTGTCGAAATACCACTATTGCCTGATTATGCCATCATGTGAATATTTTGGCTAAAAAGCAACTTGAAAGTGTAACGATATATTTTTTAAATAAATTTTGCTGTAGACAACAACAACAACAAAGCCTGCTTTTATAAGAGCATCCATACTTGTTAAAATTTGTTTGCTTATTCGTTAACATAGAATGATATAGAAATGAATAAAAACGCATGAAAACTCTTACTTCCCATACCATTGGCAAACTGATGATGAAAACTCCGAAAATGAGGTTGATAAAGTTTTTCCAGTCGCGGTTTCTTCTCTGTTGTTAACCAAAGGAAATGTGACGTGAATAATTCTTCTGTTGGTCTTTTATTCGTCGTTGTTGTTTGAACTTCACAAGTTTTGCATAGCAGTGTGATTTATAAAGGAATTGAAGAAAGTTGTGTTTGCAATCAATTGAAATATATCCAAGAGAAAGTGGCTTAGAATAAAAATACGAGGGCGGTCTCAAAACTAGCCGAACTATTAAGGGAGACACAAAAAATTTGGAAAACATTTTCCTTATTTTTCAAAGTAATCTCCTTTTAGCTCGAGACACTTCCACTCCAGCGATATTCAATAGCTTCTATAACCTGTTTATAGTAAGAACTGTTAAATTCCTTAAAATAGCCATCAACCGCAGACTCCACCCCTTCATTGTGGGCAAATCTTTTATCTTTTTCTTCGATGGCAACTGGAATAGACATTCTTATCTAAAGGCTGTCCCAACTAGAACGTAAGATTTAAATGACTGATGCAGCAATTGAATTGTTTCTCTGGCTGTATGACATGTGGCGCCGTCGTGTTGAAACCACATGCCCTCCACATTCATTTCTTCAATTCTAGGCACGAAAAAACTGGTTATCATTTCACGATACCGAACACCATTGACTGTTTGTGCTTGACAAAGGTTGAATGATTCCTCCAGCCCAGAATCCATACAACACAGTGACACGTTTAGGATGCATTTGCTTCTCGTGAATCACTCGAGGATTTTCCTCACTCAAATGCGACAATTCTGCCTATTGACGAAGTCATCAAGATGGAAATGGGCCTCGTCACTGAAGATGATTTTGTCGGCAAAATCAGCATTTTCATGTTGTCTCTCCAATACCCAATAAACGAACTCCCTTCGCTGTCCATGGTCAGCTGGCTTTAGTTCCTGAGTCAATTGAACTTTGTATGCACGAAGATGCAAACCTTTCGTCAAAATTCGCTGCATAGTGGATTTGGAGACACCAATTTGCTGAGCTCGGTGTCGAATTGAGGTGGACATTTTCGACAGCTGCGACATTTTCAGTCGATCGACCGGGTCGAAGGCTCATTGTTGTCTTTACATCACTAACAGACGCAGTTTTGTCAAATTTATCCATTAATCTCTTTACAGTTGACTCTTTTGGAGCATTATTGTGACCACAAATCGATCGCAATTATCGAACTGTAGCTGCAAAACTTTCACCATTTTGGTAAAACAATTTCACAATGAGAATGCGTTGTTCACTCGTGTAGTGCTCCCTTTTTACTAATCTCGTACCTTCTACTAGCAAACAATAACAATTGTTCAAATGTCAAACAATGACACTTCGAATGGCGCTAAATTTAAATCTCCTTTAAAACTTCTAAATCAGTTATCCTATGAAAGTTTCCTCCATATAAACGACCTTAATATTAACTTTCTTTGCACTTTAAATGTAAAAATAAATAATTTTGAAAGTATTTTCGCGATAAAGAACTGTAAATATTTGTTTTTCTACAAAAAAAAAAGCATTTTGAATGTAGTTTAAAATTTACTCTGATGTGGTTGTAATATCTGTATGTATAAAAGCTAATATTCGCAAACAAAATTTCTAAATTTAAATATTTATATGTACATTACACATTCACAGTATTATTTACTTTAAAGATACGAATGATATTACAGTGAACAGCCAAAGGGCTGAGAAAGGAAAAACGACAGTTTAAATAAACTGTTTGTAGTTAACAGAAATTGCGGTTTTTATAGAAAAATTCAATTGAATTGATATGAGATAACTGCGTGCATATACATATACATATATATAATTTGTCCATAAGACAAATAATAATAATAATAAAATAACATGGTATTGGATTTAAGTTAGATATTCTATATATCAACGCTTTGACACTTTGGGATTCGCAATATTTTCGAAATATTTTAATCGGCCGATTAAATTGGATTATATTGAAATTTATACATTTAGTTTATTATGTGAACAGATTAATATTTACATTTTGGTCAGTGTCAGTCATGGGAAAGAGTTTAAGGTAATATTACCGCATTCAAAATATTGACCTGTAAAAAATTATTATAACAAAATAGTCAGGGAAGATAACACTAGAATGGTATATTTTATGCTCTTTAAAATATATAGACTGGCTAACCACTTAATACAGTTTACAAATTCTAAATAATAAATATGAGTCTTTTTCATAGCATTTTAAAATAGGTTTAATATGGGGTGATTTTTTAAGATTTAAGATTTAAGATTTCAGGTTGGCAGCACTGGTTGGTAATGGCGTCTGTCAAAGTGAAAAGTGTACAGTATACTCTGCAAATCGTTGAAATTTATTATCAAAATTCGTGCTCTGTGACAAATGTGCATCGTTTGATCGTCCATTTTATGGTCGTCATAATCGATTTGCTGAAACAACAATTCGTGCTGTTATCTCCAAATTTCGCACCAAATTTACGATTTGTTGGACATAAAACTATCGACTCGCTTGCGTAGAGTGCGCACCGAATAAAATATTGCAACCGTAGCGACCAGTGTTAATGACGATCGTGAAATGTCTATTCGTCGCTGTTCTCAGCGATTGGGCATGTGTTACTCAACCACAAGGAATTTTTTTTTGCCCCAATTGGCTGAGTTGAACTTCGTTGGAATGTGGTTTTATCAGGACGATGATATGTTGAGGGATGAATTTGGTGAACAGCTTATCTCTCGATTTGGCCCTGTGAGTTGGCACCCAAGATCTTGCGATTTAACGCCTCTTGATTGTTTCTTGTGGGGTTATGTCAAGTCATTCAGTTGCACCGAATTCAGTCAAATTTAGCAAACATGGAGCGTTGCGTAAACTTAAATTTTGGAATGAAAGAGGATTAGTTTGCCATAACCCTTAATTTGTGATTCATATTTTTAGAAAATCAATTGGATAAATAAGCTCCCTACTGTCAGATGATATAGAATTTGCCTATTTTAAGCCATATCTTTAGGTTCATACAATCCATTCAATTGCATTAAAGTCCACAAAATGTACCACATATTAAGTGTTTGGAAATGAATTGCTTTACCTTGCCCTTTCTTTATTCGATTTTCAGTTTTATTTCATTCAATGCGCAACATTCAAGCAAACTTGTTACCCATCACGTGCCTGGTGAACTTTGGTCTGAAAATTAAATTAGTCTAAATCACCGCTCCCTTTCAGTTACCTCGCGCACAAAAAATATTTTTCCTCTGCAATATTCAACAGTAGAAGATTTCGTTGAACAATAATTTTGAACAAAGTTTGTTAAGGCACGAGTGATTCGCCATTCCAGCGCAATGCACACCTTTACAAAGACTCAATCATACCTTTTCTAATATAAACTATTGAACTGATAAATTGAAATGGCTCTCAAGTATTATAACTGTTACACAGCATTGAAATGTTTGCTTCTGGGATAACCGAGCTTTGATAATTTCATCATTCGAATAAGAAACCAAACCTAAAGTTGTGAAAAAAAAAACAAATTGGAAACCAAAACAGTTTGAAGTAAAGAGTACGCTTCTTGGTAGTATTCCAAATTGGAGACACCAGGTGATGTTCAAAAACATTGGGCAAATTATGATTCTGATGATTAAAATGGTTCAATTTGGGTGAAATATGTACTCCTTTTTCTTTGATAATTGTTGCCATTTATAATTCAATTTCACAGGGTGACTTTTTAAGATTTAAGTTTTTCGGTTGGCAGCACTGGCTGGTGATGGCGTCCAAATGTCATCTGTCAAAGTGAAATGTGTGCAGTATACTCTGCCATTTATTTCATCATGAAAAGACTAACAAACGAGCAACGATTACAAACCGTAGAAATTTATTTTCAAAATTCGTTCTCTGTGACAAAAATGTGCATCGTTTGATACGACCATATTATGGTCGTCACAATCGATCTGCTGAATCAACAATTCGTGCTGCTATCTCCAAATATTGCACCAAATTTACTTTGTTGGACACAAAACCATAAACTCGCTTGCGTAGAGTGCGCACCGAAGAAAATATTGCAGCCGTAGCGACCAGTGTTATTGACGATTGTGAAATGTCAATTCGTCGCCGTTCTCAGCGATTGGCATGTGTTACCACAAGGAAAATTTTACATGTCGATTTGGGTTTGAAAGCCTATAAAATTCAAATCACGCAAGAGTAGAAGCCGAATGATCTACCACAACGTCTAATTTTTGGTGAATGGGCTTTTCAAAATCTCAATGAAAATCCGCTGTTTCATCGAAAAGTTGTGTTCAGCGATAAGGCTCATTTCTTGCTGAACGGAGACGTAAAAAAATCAAAACTATTGCATCTGGAGTGATGAACAGAGCCACATGCCATACATGAATTACCGATGCATCCCGAAAAAACGGCAGTCTGGTGTAGTTTATGGGCTGGTGGCATCATCGCTCCATTTTTCTTCAAAAACGACCTTTTATGAATATGGGTCGTTTAACAACCGAAGAACGCGTGAAAATAGTTAAAACTTACTACAAATGTGGTGATTCAAACGTGGAAACTTGTCGTGTATTACGGGGTGATTATGGTCGTCATAATCGACCAAATGTGCAAGGAATAGGTACGATTATAAATAAATTTGAAGAGACTGAAAGCGTTACAGATGGAGTCAGGCCTGTGCATCATCGCAATGTACGCACTGTCGAAAATATCGCTTCTGTTAGCGAAAGTGTAGCTGATAATCTGAATTTATCGATTACACGGCACACGGTGGGGCCGATCTACTGAAAAGTGGAAAAAATTCAATATTTCAAGAACGGATTAACATAGAAACCTGGGGCCAGTCTTATTCGACCCAAAACAAAAAAATACATTAAGTTCAACAATGTTTATATACATTTTGAAGAGAAATGTTTTCCTCTTCAAGTTCGGGATGATTTTGTCGAAGGAACACATCGAACTTTGTACCCCCCACAAGCACTCACACAAATCGCGAAATTTAATTTTGACCGAGCTCATGACGACGTCTGCAGCTAGACTGAACTCGAATTAAAAGTGTTTTGAAGTGTGGACATGTATTATATGAGCCAACTGGGTAAACCAAATAGAGCAACAAACAAACGCGTACTCTAATCCTTTCTTTTCTTTGCGGTGTTATGATCGGATAGGCAGATAAAGGCAGATGATTTTTGTTCTAATCTTCACTTTAACTCATCTAGTTTGAAACGTGACCATCAACATCTCGGAGGAAGCCGGAGCTTTTTTCGTAACCATAGCTGTTCTCAATTCTTATTTGAAATTCGTAACTTATAATGTTATAAAGCGCTCTAATATTTTTTTTGCCCAGTTTGACTCATGTGTGGTTTAGTTGGCCATCATAGAGCAGGGAAAAAATTTGATAATTTTTTTCTCCCTCTTTCACAATTATATGCACACATTTATAGTAGAGTGTAATTTGGTCAAACTTCCATTATTCTGACAGTTGGCCTAAATTAATGGGAATACCCTTGAAACAGTGAAAAAAATCATGTTGTTCCTTGATCCTGCAACTATAATAGAGTGAGAATTACAAACTAGATAATCGATATCAGCGCTTTCGATAATCAAATTTTTTCTGCCTTGGCCCCAGTGTGCGGCGTTCTCAGCAATTAGACCTATTTTACGGCTTACGTCCTATCTTATGACGTATTTTGAATTTGGATTTGCACCATTCTTATAGAGTCCAACTCAGGCAACAATTAAAGCCGGCTGACTATTCACAATGCCTTAAATATGCTGATTAGATGCAACAGCACCAGGCTTTCAATGCAGATAAATTTCGCATAAAAATTTGTTCAACGATAAAGCTCATTTCTCACTCTGTGGTTAAGAAAACAAGCAAAATTCTTGCATGCGGGACTCGCTGAACCCAGAAATGATTGTGGAAAAGCCATTGTATTTGGAAAAAGATACTGTTTGGGGCACATTATGGACTGGAAGCGTCATTGAGCCGTACTTTTTCGAAAATGACGCAGTAGGAACCGTTACCGTCAATTCAGAGCATTATAGCTGTATGATAACCGACTTTTTTTGGCCTGCAATTTAAGATTATGAATTGAACGATGTGTTTTTTGGCCTGCAATTGATGATTATGAATAGGACGATTTGTTGTTGCAACAAGACGGTACCACGAGCCACACAACATAACCGATTTTGACTTTATTGCGTGCGAAGTTTCCAGAAAGAGTAATTTCACATTTTAGCGACGTTAATTGGCCACCAAGATCGTACGATTTAAAGCCGTTATTCTTTTTTTTTTGTAGGGCTACGTCGAAGACCGTGCTTACGCGAATAATACCCTAACATTGGAGTATTTTAAAGCCAACATTCGTCAAGTTATCACCGAGATACCGCCCGAAATGTGCGAAAAATTGGTTGAAAACTATCTCAAAAGGATCCACTGCCGCCACCAATACAAAGGCTGGCATTTAAATTACATTGTTCACGTATTTCATACATAAAGGCAACATCCAAGCATTGTAATGAAATAAAAGTTTCATCGAAATCACGGCTTTATGTGTGTTTTATTTAACTTTATTTTTGAAACCGAAAAATGGATAACCTTTACACTCGTATACCTTTATATTATACCTTTATATTGTTGAACGTTTTTCTGTAAATCTTTATACAATGCCTGACAGGAGGTTATTTTATTCATGCCCCAAATCGGCAAGTTTTCCACTACACTGGGGACAACAATGAATGACAATTATAAGCTTTGATCCAGGTCTTCGGAAAGTTTTACATTTGAGAGTTTTTAGAGTATATGAATAAATTGGTTTCTAATGCTTAAAAATAAACGTAACAACGAACTCCCTAAATCATAAGTTTGCCTTAAGATACAAAGACTATAAATATGTGTATACGAGTATTATATCAAGTGGCAGTTGAGACATCACTTCATACCACCACTTCTTTCGTGATCATTTACTTAATTTCGATACGCAAAATTAGAAGATAAATTGAATTTTTTGACATTATAATAGATGACTTTATATGAACAAACTGAACATTAAGTTGACTGAGATAACTTTCTAAGGAAAATGAACGGCAACCGAATAAATAGATTGCTTTCAAATATGAATATCTAAAAGTTCTGCGTCCACATCAACTGATAACTAATTGCTATGCTTGATATTGATAGTGTCGGGTTGCCATCTACGTCACTTTGGGAAGACAGTATTTGGTAGGCAGTACTCGTGTTTACAAACAAATGTGAACATTTCTATCGCTTTTAGTTATACTGATATATTCATTTTCATTTGGATTTTTTTTTTAATCGGGCGGCATTTAAGACCTTCTATTGTCTATTAATATTTTTTTTTTCGTTCGTTCTTTGATTTGCACACAGACAATTTGGCCACATATAGGAAAAATGTTTAAATATCTCGTAAGAATTGCGTTTAACTCTGCCAAGAAAATTGTGTTAAATTAAGAAGATGTAGCCAATCTACCATAAATGTCTTCCCTTCTGAAATGTGTCCAACTTGTATATTAGATGCGCCGTTTTTTTTTACAAAAATGCAACTTTGTAATGAAAACATGTTTATGAATGATTCATTGAAAGAATTACCTATTGCTAGCTACTACTTTTTCACATCTTTCTGGCAAAGCTCAGATTCCGTCACGATAAAAGTTTTCAGCTTTTATGTCTATCCACGAATTCCTTGATGTCATCATATGAGTGCAGCTGCTGGTCAGCCAGACCATATGCCATCGACATCTGTAGAATATGGCGGATGGGGTAAGACTTTCCATTTCAACGTTTCCTGGTAGGTTTTAATTTTCTTGGCCACGTGAGGCCGAGCGTTGTCATGGTGAAGAATCACTTTTTCGTGCCTCCCCGCGTATTATGGGCGTTTCTCACACAGAGCTCAGCTCAATCGTACTAATTGAAGTCGATATCGATCCCCAGTGATGGTTTTGCTTGGTTTCAACAGCTCTTAATAAATAACACCGACCTGATCCCACAAAATACAGAGCATAACCTTCGCAGCGTGAATATTCGGCCGAGGCGACAACGTAGAAGCATGACTGACCGAGCACCTCCCATGACCTTATTTTCTTAGGATTTCTGTAATGAATCCATGTTTTCATCTCCCGTTACAATACGATGAAGAAACCTCTTCCTCTTTTGTCGCTGAAACAATTGTTCACAGGCGAAAAATGACGCTCAACGTCCCTTGGATTTAACTCAAAAGGAACCCAAGTTCCTTGCTTTTGAATCATTCCCAACGCATGCAATCGCTTGAAAATGGTATAGCGAGTAACTCCTAATACTGAAGGAAGCTTTACATGAGTTTGACACGGATCCCCATCAAGCAATGCCGTCAGTTTAGTGTCTTCAAAGATTTTTTCGTCTTTGTTCACGCGAACGGTCGTCAACATCAAAATCACCGTCTCTTAAGCGACGGAAACAATCTGGACACGTTGTTTCATTTAAAGCAGCATCTCCGTAAACGTTTTGCATCTGTCGATGAGCTGCAGCCGCCGTTTTCTTCGATTGAAAGAAGAAACTCAAAACTTCCCGCACATGACGATTATTTGGAACAAAATCATACATATTCACCCAACCAAAAAAATATGATGTCAAAAGAAAATCATTATTATACCGAGGCGGTATGTTTACCATATACCTCAGCTGGGCTCATGACGTTTAGGTAATGACAGAATCGACTAACACTTACAGCTGGCGCCATCTATTGGCAAACAGCGGCAACTTAGTTGGTCACCCAATAATATAAAGGTAGGGGCGATCTTTGCCTTTACATGAAACGGTCTTACGCATTTTGTTTTGTATTCCAATATATGCCGAATGAAGACGTGTCCTTTAATGGACAAAATTCTACGATAATTTTATTCCACAAAATACTAACAATTTCATTAGATTAATGCAAAAATTCTTCATCGGAATTGTTCTTTGATTGTTGTAAACTTTTCATGACCTCTTTGAAAAGTTATCATCAATGTCATGTCAACTAAGAGTCATCAATGTCATGTTAAAGAGAGAGAAGAGAACCGGAAAGTAGACAGGCTTAAAGTTCTGTCGAGATGAAGCTTGTACTCCATCGACTAATGGTAGTGGTCTGAAGTGACTGACTCATAGTTAAACAAGTTGGATTGCAAAAAAAAAAAACTTGGTCCATCCATATATCTGTGGTCACAACCCGTAACAGCCTAACTCGAGTTAGGACACAATTGAGTTATTAGCACCATCGTATTCAGCGTATCTAAATTTATTTGCTCTAAATTTTTCATGTTTGTATCTCTTCTAGGAAGGCAATTAATCCTAAAAAACCTAATAGCTTAAGTTATTTTTTCTAAATGACTGTTTTGGCATAACTGCCTAAGTCAATTTAGGATTACATCAAATATAAACTTTATTTTTTCATCATTGCCTAAATCAACTTAAGTCGTTAATTCAAAAAAATAAAGAAACAATTTTATTTTCCTAACTTGAGTTAAGCTCTTATTCCGAATTACAATTTCGTTCTTTGATAAACATAAATTGAGTTAAGGTCTTTCTCCAAACTTAAAGTTTTTTATTTAATCTGGAATAATAGCCTAACTCAACTTGAACTTTTTGACTTTCTTTCCATCAACAATTCATAAGAGCCTAAGTGTCTTTTTCGATAAAATCTTTTGACTGCGAGAATAAACAACTATTTTTTGTTAACAACTAAGTAAAGAAATTCGTTTCCTTGGAATTTGTAGCAAAGTTTTCCAAAAAACACCTTTTCCTGGTTTTCAGTGAAGATTCAAAACTTTAAACTCCTGTACTGAAAATATTGAAAAACAGACTTAGGCTGTTATGGGTTGTGACCACAGATATAACTTACCGATATGTTGTATAGTTTTAGTGAATAATTTTTTTCACTACTTTTTTTCAGCAACGACTCCCACAATTATTCCCTTTGATTAGGTGGTACTTCAAGAATGGTTACTGAATGGAGAAGGTTCTCCGTCAACTATTATAGTGTGTTTGTTGTAATCAAGGAATAGAAAATAAATAAAAACAAATTTCTTTGCATCTCGTAAATGAGATAGGGAAGAGCTTCTCACATTCGGATTCAATAAATCAGTGCCAGTTCTGAATTGATTGTTAGTTGATAATCGTTATAATTTAAAGAGAATATATAGGTAACTTGCGATAATCCCCTAAACATCTTAGCAAGAAAGTTTCACAATATATACAATATATTATATAATAAATACTATCCGTGGAACAAGATTCGACAATCTCTATTTAATCAGTACGAGTACATAAACCATGTTATTGTTTCCCAGTCAAGACCTTCTATTTCAATCTTTGGAGTCAATACTTATCCCGAAGTTGCGGATCTAATTTGCCGACTTCCCTTACCTACATTATTCTATTGACTAGAGACTCTTCACTTTGGAGATCAGCTTATTCTATTGGCTAGAGACTCTTCACCTTGGAGACCAGCTTCGGATGTTGGTACGCCCTGTTAAGAAGTTAAATTTAACCATAAATTTTCAAGGTCCGAGGAGAAAATATCGTCATAACAGTAAATGTCATGCTAGTCTATCCACCATATCTCTCTTCGAAAAACTTCCATAGAAAACTCTTCCGATATCTTTCAACTACTGCTTTATGGTCGTTTCTGTTGCCAGGATGACTCGCTCAAACGAGATCTACAGTTCACCGACTATTCCAAACGTCACAGTTTGATAAACATTTGCTAGACCTGCCTATTGTTCGACTATTCAAAATGTGCGTTAAATTTATTAAGATGACTTAAATGATAGGTGGCAGTATCAGGCATTGAACCCACGATCATGCAAACGATAACCGTGTGTGCTAACTACTTCGTCACGATTGATCACAGTTAGGGAATGAATGTTCAAAATATGTATTAGCAAAGCACATATTTCTCAAAAAATGATCTTTAGTTGTTGCATGGCAATGCTTCTACCAATGATGTCTACGAGCTATAGCGTTATGGACGATGTATAGACAAATCATATAAGTCATATAAGTGATCGTGTGACCCTCTTCTCATAGCCAAAATATCAATTTTGCCCAATTGTTTTCAGTAAAAATTTTAATATTTTACAATTTTCCAATAATCGCGCGTTGGGATGCCCTTTCCTGTGTCCATCAATTACCATAAATATAAAAAAATTCTCTTGTATCCCATGAGCTATATTCCGTAGGTACGCACAAGTTATGTTTTGTGACTCCTGGAAGGGATCAATTTGAGACTCTTCTACTAGACTTATCGATTAATCAACTAATGGAAGTCAGATAATGAGCATATTGAGGCGACTCCATCTCAAAGGATGGTAGGCTGTTGTATCAAATTTAAAATTTTAGATCATATAAAGACGCATTCTATCCATAGAGTCAATATCATTCATTTCATTTATTTGACAAAGTAATAGCCTAATTGTCCACGAAATACTGAAAATTTTTTATGGTTCCTAAGATAGATTCAGTCATTGGTAGGGAAAGTTTTTTCTTCTGGCCTGATTTCGCGCAGTTGTAGCGTCTGCATTCCATGTTGCAGTCGGAGGCAAAGAAAACGTTTATTATGGCGAAAATTCCCCTTTTCTCACACACAATATATCGATTATATATACACTACTGCGTGCAAAAAGTAGGACAATTTTTTATATATAATTTTTTTTTTATATTTTTCTAAAATTCGTTTGGCCAAATCTATTTCCTCGTCTTCAAAGATTTTCCTCTCTTGACACAATACCCAATATATACCAATATTTTTGTCCAATTCTTGAAGTATTCTGGTACGGCCTTCAGAACGTACTGCATTTTACGTTGAAAAGATTCAATGGTTCAAAATCGATTCAAAAAGGATGTCTCCGAAGTGGTCGAAGGAAATGGTCGGAAATCACTCTGTTCTAAATAAGCAAAACATGACAGTTGTGAAGCGATATTAGTTGAATTTTTAGCGAAAAACTCAGGAAGAGCCAATGATCAAGTGTAGGGTGACACACAGTTTGTGGTGCCGCAAACATCAAAAACTATCCCTCCATTAATCCGGCCCCCTTTTTTAACAAAAGGGGTTAGTTTCAGACAATTGTTGTATAACATTTAAATAGTATTTTTTCTTGACAATTTGGTAAGATAGAAGAAACTCATAATGTATTATAGCACGATGACTAGGCTTAACTTTAATTTTTCAGTGACTTTGGCATGATCTTTCCAGTTTTACTTCGCCAGATTTCCGGTTGTTTCCATATTACGAGTAAGACTTATCTTCCGTCTAATGCATTTTACTCGTATAATATGCAGGTAGCCAGAAACAATCTCCTCGCAGATTTTAAAGCGAAAAATTGAGTTTTATGTTGGCACCAATCAAAATTTGATGCGTTAGAAATGCAAACATAATCAGCAGGGTCCTTTATCGATGATTTCTGGGCATCAAATATCGGATTTGATGGAGGTGACTTTCATGGCTCTTCAACTCCTTCTTGGCTATTTTGAACTGTATATGTCATTTGTAAATGTTGAATGAATTTCAACACTAAAAGTAATCACATAAGAGATTTCTGGGCATCAAATCTCGGATTTGATGGAGGTGCCTTTCATGGCTCTTTAACTCCTTCTTGGCTGTTTCGAATTGTTTATGTCATTTATAAATGTTGAAGGAATTTCAACACTAAAAGTAATCACATGTGAGATTTCTGTGCATCAAATCTCGGATTTGATGAAGGTAACTTTCATGGCTCTTCAACTCCTTCTTGGCTATTTTGAACTGTTTATGTCATTTGTAAATGCTTCCTCTACACAAATAACCCATTGTGAAAATTTGGAATTTTTACAGTGATATGCTTTTTCATAAAACTTGGTGAATTTGACTGGAATTAAATTCTGAATTTACTGCAACACTCCATTTTTCGCTGCAACCTATAGATTTGTCACAAACGGACCTGAAATTTTGGTCGAATTTCCCGATTTTTATGCAGACTAATTTGTAATAAAAAA
>JAHXMU010000036.1:1802215-1813479 GCA_019455685.1 Philornis downsi
GCTTTTTCATAAAACTTGGTGAATTTGACTGGAATTAAATTCTGAATACTGTTCACCGAGCAAATTTTTCCAACATTCAAATCTTTTCTACAGCAGAAATTTTATTTAGTAAACAAAATGTAATGCAACTTCTTTGCTCAATAATATCGCACAGTGCAAAATCCGCCGATATCACTTGTTGCATCACATAAAACTAAGCGCATCTCAAATGGTAGTGAAATTTATAATGTGAAATTTGGCTCAGATATTTGTCTTAGTACTATCAACTTAGAAATAGAAATATTTTTGAGATTCGATATACCTCCGCAATTTAAATTGAGAAATGATCTTACTCTTTTGCACGGAATAATATATGTCTTATTGTGTACACTTATAGTTTTTTAACCAAAACATTCCGACTCAAGAGCAATTAGAATCAAAATGGATTCTAAACTAGATATGATGGATGACTACTCAAATGCCAGCCTGGAGGGGGATATGTGTACACCGGAAGGTAGTCGAACAAATGCACCGATAGGAGCGCCTGACTTCAACACACTCGATGAACCCATCAAAGAGACTGTATTACGAGATATGCGTGCAGTGGGGGTAAAATGCTATCATGTTTTGTATCCCAAAGAGAAATCTAGCCTCTTGAAAGACTGGGACTTATGGGGCCCTTTGGTCTTGTGCGTATTCATGGCCACCATATTGCAAGGATCATCAGATGCTCAATATGATGGCGGCCCTGAATTTGCCTAAGTATTTGTCATAGTCTGGATCGGTGCTGCCATTGTTACACTCAATTCAAAGCTCCTTGGTGGCAATATTTCGTCTTTCCAGTCTGTCTGCGTTTTGGGTTATTGTCTAACCCCTGTGGCCATATCTTCAATTGTGTGTCGCATCATCTTACTCGCTGACCAGTCACCAATTCTGTTCTTTTTACATCGTTGGGTTGGCGGGCTCGTGGAGTTTTAGTCGCTATGAATCACTTCGACAGGAAGCGTCGCGCATTTTGCGTGCGCGCATTTTACGAGAATTCTCGTTCATATATTGCTACTAGGCGACTATATTGTGCTGAATATGGACTATGGCGAATTAGTGAAGCTCCGAGTGCTAATTTAATTAAAATATGGGTAAAGCGTTTTGAAGAGACCGGTTCAACATTTAAACCACAAGCAAATGGTCGCCCAAGAACATCTAGGACCGAAGACAATGTTGAGAGAGTTATGGAATTAGCACGAGGAAATCCACAAATGTCGACTTGCAAGAGATCGTCTGTTTTACAATTATCGCGACGAAGTTCGCAACGAAGTTTAACATTGGATCTTAAACTGCATCCATATAAGCTGCAATTAACACAAGAATTGAAAGAGTCTGACTTCATAGCAAGGCTCGCATTTGCTAATGAAATGCTTAATCGATTTTCCAATTTTGACAATATCCTTTTCTCTGACGAGGCTCATTTCCTTATGAATGGGTTCGTAAACCGTCAAAATTATCGTTACTGGAACAGTGAAAGTCCCAAAATCTAACACCAGAAACCATTGCATAGTCCTAAAGTGACAGTATGGGAAGCAATCTCTGGCAGAGGAATAATTGGTCCTTTTTTCTTCGAAAATGCGCGGGACCAAAACGTCACGGTTAATACGGAACGCTATGTTGAGATGTTGGACGGATTTTTGGCTCCAGAAATTGAAAGTTCAAGAATAGTGAATTCCAGAACTTGGTTCCAACAAGATGGAGCTACCTGTCACACATCAAAAGACTCCATGGCGGTGGTGAAGCAGATGTTCCCTGGCAGACTGATTTCGAAAAGAGGTGATATCCCATGGCCCCCACGTAGTCTAGACTTGACGTCTCTTGACTTTTTTTTTGTGGGGATACCTCAAAGACAAAGTCTACAGTAATAATCCAAGAAACATCCATTACACCAGTATTACTGAAGAAAGTTTTCAATAATTTTCGTTTGCGGTTAGAGGAGTGCCGCAATGCTTTGATTTTTTTTTAACCATACCTTTTGTATTTATTTTTTAAATATGCACGTTTTATTACGCCACCCTGTATTAAGCATTTTTCAAAAAACTACACCTGAAATTAAGGCGGTGTTGTAAAAAGGTGTATGAAATGGAATGGGACTTCCTAATATTTATCTACTACCAACATATATTTCTTTTCATTGTTCAATAAATGGTAAAATTTTTAAAAAAATTCTAAATGTGCATTCAGTCTTTCTATGGACAATTCGATTATTCAGCCTCTTACTTCAAACGACGCTTCATCTATCATAATTTCAGTCGACAGACATGCCAAAATCGACATAATCGACGTTAACCTTCAATGTACGTTCTTTAAAGAAGTATCAGATAAGTGTTTCTATACAAACGAACTGATAGGCTACTATGGACTGTATAGAGGTGTTATCTCTGTATGCCGCCGTCGCTGAACGAGAAAACGTATATGAAAATTTTTGTCTCTAGCCCAGATAGAAATTGAACTGCCAGCTACAAAATTTGTCACTAAAGGCAAATGGTATGTCAGTGAGGTGTGCTATGTGCATTGGACTGCCCACCAAGACTGAAGTAACCTAATGAAATGCACACTTGTATGCATAGACACGTGATGTTATTCATATCGATAAAACCTAAACAGCAATTTGAGGAATTATAATCTTAACTATGAAGTGGTACGAGTTAGGAGTGCGATGGCGGTGCCAAAACTAACCGACCTAACAAAGAAGACACAAAAGAAGTTAGGAAAAATTTTCATTATTTTTCAATATAATCTCTTTTTAGTTCAATACCACTTTTTGCAGCGATATTCAATAGCTTCTATACCCTATTTATCGTAAGAACTATCAAACTCCTTAAAACAGCCATCAACTGCAGACTCCATCTCTTCTTTTTTTGCCAAATTTTTTAACTTCGGACTATTTTCTTAAGTTTCTCTTTCATCTTAGGTGGCGACTAGAATAGACTTATGTTATCTATTATAGGCCGCCCGTAGAAAATAATTCCAAACACTTCGATTTTCTGCGCTTCTCCTCCTATTCGTCACTTCAAGTTTCGATAGTACTTCTGAAGCCTGGTCTTTCCAACGGAGTTTCGGAGTTTTGAAATAGAAAATAGTTCGAGGGAGCTAAATCTGGCGAATCAGGTGCATGATGAAGCAATGCGAACTTTAATTCATTAATTTTGATCATCGCAATAATGGATGTGTGAACTGGATTATTGTGTTGATGATACAACATTTTCTTTTGCGCCAAATGCGGCCTTTTTTGCATAATTTTATCATCTAAACGCTGCAATAAATTAGCATAATATTCGCCGTCGATGATTTTACCTTTCTAAAGATAATCAATAAAAATTATCCTAAGCGCTTCCCAAAAAAACGGACTTCATGACCTTCACTGCAAATGGAACTGTCTCCGCCTTCTTTGGATACAATTTTCCCATTCCAGTCTATTGCTTTGGCTGTTCCTTTGTTTCAGATGTGAAGTGGGGGAACCATGTCTCATCCATGTATATAAATTGACGCAAACATTCGGAATTATTAAGATGAAACATCGCCAAACACACCATTGAGACATATTCAAGACATTGTTTTTGCTCTAGTGGAAGCAAGCGCGGCACCCATCTTTCGTACAGTTTTCTCGTCTTCAAATCTTAGGTCAATGTATGATGTAAAGCACTTCTTGAAATGCCTATGCCATATTAGCTAACTCACGCACCTTCAGCCACTGCCGACGATCTCTCAATACCATTTTGTGAATTTTCTTAACAGTGTCTGGCGTAGTGTGGACACTTTAATTGGTCGACCAATAAGGTGTTCATCTTGACAGCTTGTACGGCCTCGTTTAAACTCTGCTACGCAATATTTTACAGTCTTAAACGAAGGAGCAGACTCCCACGGAGCATAATTTAGCCCGACTTTAATATTGGTTAGACTGAGATCTTTTAAATGGAAATATTGAATTACATAACGGTGCCAACTTTATTTCATGTTTACAAATTCACTGAGATCGTTTACTTTTGATGGCTTAAATGAAAACACTAATAAACAACGTGGCGACTTGAAACTTAAACACATGTTTTATAAGGTTGTCTCTTTTCAGCAAAATAATTTTGTTTTTTTTTTCAAACTACTGCCACTATCCATGCTTCAAGTCGGCTGGTTTTGGGACCGCTTTCGTACATTTAGAAGAGTGGGCCTGCCATATTAGGTTATTATTTTGGATTGTTATATACTATTACGGTTACGGTTACGATTTACGCACTTTATGATCAGTTTAATTATTTTTGGTTAATAAACTTAACGCTTTTGACACTGACACCTCTTTCAATAAAGTTGCGAAGTATTGGAAAGTTTTTGGGAATGAACTGTTGTGCTACCAAAGCAGGGAAAACTTTGATAACTTAAGGACTTGTGTTTGAAAGAATTTTTGTTACGCCGCAAGCCACGCCCTCCTTTAAACTATCGAGTTTTTGTGTACTCTCTTCTTTCAAAATATGAAATTTTATTGTGAAATATCGCATAACGTAACGTAAATGTATTCTTGAATGTTTATTTGAGTCAAATAGAGGTCACTTGCGAAAACTTTTTGCATAGAATTCGAAAGAATCTGCTGCTGAGCGGAGTCGAATGATTATGAAAATAGCTTAAATGCCATTTCTACAACCTCATCGGTGGAATTTAGTGGGGTTAATTTTGACAAAAATCATATAACTGATTTGATATGGGTTTTTTTTAGAGCGCTCGATTTCGTAAGTTAGATCAATTGTATCTTTCGCTTTTTACAATGAGACTTTGATAATAAAAATTGTTATTGTTTTTGTATCTCTCAAAAATGTTTTGTTCGAATTTTTATGACCACAACTTATGGACTTTTGTTTGAAAGAACCACACATTCCTTTAAACTACCGACTTTTTGTGTACTTTCTTCTTCAAAAATATGGCATCATATTGCGAAATAACGATTAGAAAATTTTTGTTGAATGTATTTTCGTGCCCAATATATTTGCGAAAAGTTTTTGCATATATGTAGAATTGGAAAGAATCTTCTGCTGAGGGGTGTAGAATGATTGAGAAAACTTATGATAACAAATGATTTTAATGTTACAATAGTGGTAACCGATCGTGGTACACTACGGTGAGTACACTTGAGTATCGTTCGCATGATCGAGAGTTCAGTCCCTCAAGCAGCCGCCTATCATTATTTGAGCGACGTTTACCTTGAAATGTCTGACAGACACTTTGAGTAGTCGAGTAATCGACAAGTCCTGTAAATGCTTTTCCAACTGAAACGTTCGGAGCTGTCGTAAAACTGGACCTACAGTTGAGTGAGTCTAGAAATAGAATGACTGTATGGGAAAAGTTTTCCCATATCTCATTCATGAAAGGGAAAGGATTTTTTTGATAAATGCTCGATAGTATGGACTTCAACCAGAACGCAATGTTGCGTTATCAAAAAAAAAAAACTGATCAAGCTACTTGTCGAATATTTTATCTCTTGAATACCGAAGAGAGACGGTTTCTTTACGGAACTTAACCTTTATGAGTACAACCCACAGAGAATGCTGTCGCACATTTCAGTCAATAATGCCAATAGAATGTCAATAGCGCACAAAAGTCGGATATAGTTAGATAGAACGTGTTATAGTGTTTCACATAACACACATATCAAGATTATAAAGGGTGTCCCAACAAGAACGAAAGACTTAAGTTTTAAATAAAACACAGATATTTAAAAAATATCGTGAAACTTTATAGTAAAGTAGACAGAATGAGGTTATGTATAAAACAACACATCGGGCAGATGACCGCCGCGCTTTGCTGGCACACACGCGATCTTTCAATGAAATTTTCAATGATCATTTTACATAAATGCTGCGGTATTTCATTAATGCAGCGTCCAATTTCCTCTTTTAAGACTTGAGTCGTCGTCGGCTTATTCGCGTAAACCATCGACTTCAAAAAACCCCAAAGAAAAAAGTGTAATGGTGTTAAATCGCACGATCTAGGCGGCCAATTCTGGTCTCCAAAACGCGAAACAACACGACCGGAAAATGACTGATGCACCAATTGAATTGTTTCTCTGGCTGTATGACATCTTGGCACCGTCTTGTTGAAACCACATTCCCTACACATTCATTTCTTCAATTCTAGGCACGAAAGACCTGGTTATCATTTCATGATACCGAACACCATTGACTGTTTGCGCTTGACATGCCTCATTTTCATAAAATAAAGGTCCAATGATTCTTCCAGCCCAAAATCCACACCACACAGTGACACGTTGAGGATGCATTTGCTTCTCGTGAATCACTCGAGGATTTCCCTCACCACAAATGCGACAATTCTGCCTATTGACGAAGCCATCAAGATGGAAATGGGCCTCGCCACTGAAGATGATTTTATCGGCAAAATCAGCATTTTCCTGTTGTCTCTCCAATACCCAATTAACGAACTTCCTTCGCTGTCCATGTGGTCAGCTGGCTTCAGTTCCTGAGTCCATTGAACTTTGTATGCATGATGATGCAAATTTTTTGTCAAAATTCGCTGCATAGTGGATTTGGAGACACCAATTTACTGAGCTCGATGTCGAATTGAGGTGGATGGAGTTTGAGCGACATCATCACGTACAGCTGCGACATTTTCGGTCGATCGACCTGGTCGAAGGCGCATTGTTGTCTTTATATCACCAACAGACCCAGTTTTGGCAAATTTATCCATTAATCTTTTTACAGTTGACTCTTTTGTAGCATTATTGTGACCCCAAATTGATCGCAATTTGCGAACTGTAGCCGCAAAACTTTCACCATTTTGGTAAAACAATTTCACAATGAGAATGCGTTGTTCATTCGTGTAGCGCTCCATTTTTACTAATCTCGTACCTTCTACTAGCAAACAATAACAATTGTTCAAATGTTAAACAATGACACTTTGAATGGCGCCAAATTTAAACCTTACGTTCTTGTTGGGACACCTTTTGGTTAGATAGAACGTGCTTTAGTGTTTCACATAACACACATATCAAGATTATATATGCGATAGGTATAAGACTGATCCTGTGATAGCTTGTTCTGGTTTATCATAATTTGCTTTACGATCTAAGAGATTATCATAGTCAGCTCAACTCCAATGGTGTTAAATAAGTAGTCCCACCTTCACACTATCTGGACACGCAGTTTATATACAAACTGATTTATCCCTATTCAAGCCTCTTTTTTTGCCATATGATGTGGCATCTATACAATAGTCTATATCCGAAGCGACTTTTTCATTTCCGCTGCGATCCGGAACTATTAATTTTTAAAAATGTGATGTCTCTGTATAAACCTCCAAGTTTATATTTACTTTTAAGTTAAATGAATTAATTTTGAATTTAATGAAAATATGAAATTTAAATAAAAATATATATAAAAGATAAAGCTCTTATTTAAGTTATCTAAAATCAATCAAGTAATTATCGATAAAATATCGATAAAAATAAAATCGAATTGGCCCTCAATTAATCAACTCCAAACCAATCCCATATACTGTCCACTATCTCTCTACTAAGTTGTATCACAACAACACCGCCAAAGATTAAACGTGGATTAATCTTTTATCAAAACCAGTACAGTCCCCATAATTTCGCCTCACTGTTTTTACGTTTAAGACATTTTCCTTAAACTTGCGGCAGATTCTAATATTAGCCTCATATTGGAAAACTTTTGTACAGGGTGGGCCATATGAGTGGTGGCGATTTAATTCTTCAATTTCTCGATAACGCGTGGCGCGGGGTGGCGAGGGGATATGTTGTTCGCTGCGCCGCTTCCTGGAAATTTAGTCGCCATGGCGCCGTACACGGGAGTGCGGCGTGCATTTTGTGTTCGAGCGTATTACGAAAACAATAAATCAGTGATTACTGCACGACGTTTGTATCGGCATGAACACGGTTTACACGATTTAAGTGAAGTTCCAAGCGCCAATGTGATTCGAAAATGGATCAGAATGTTCGAAACAACCGGCTCAACAGTACCAATTACAGTTCGTGGTCGCCCAGTTTCTACAAGACCAGCCGACATTGTGGAGCGTGTTCGTGTTGTAGTTCAGCGAAATCCGCAACAGTCAACACGTAAGAGAAGTCAGTCTTTGGATGTCAAAAGAATAACTGCACGACGAAGTTTGAAACGTGATTTGCATTTGAAGGCTTATAAGATTCGGATAGTCCAAGAATTAAAACCCGATGATGCCAATAACCGACTTAACTTTGTCAATTTGATGCTAGAGCGGTTCAACAATTTCAACAACGTGATTTTTAGTGATGAGGCCAATTTTCACCTTAATGGCCATGTGAACAAGCAAAATTGTCGGTTCTGGTCCGAGACTAACCCCGACGCTTGCGTGAACGTCCACTTCACAGCCCTAAACTTGTCGTGTGGGCTGGGATAACGTCAACCGGTATTATTGGACCATACTTTTTTGAGGACGAAAGAGGGCATGCAATGACGGTTAGAGCGAACAATTATTGCAACATGCTAGCAGACTTTTTGGTGCCAGCTTTGCAATAACTTCAAGGCAATACCTCGAGGATGTGGTTTCAACAGGATGGGGCCACATGTCATACGGCTAGGGTATCCATAGAGTTGCTGAAAAATGTTTTTTCTGTAAAACTCATTTGGAAAAGGGGGGATATTGAATGCGATCCATGCGATTATTTTCTATGCGGTTACCTCAAATCGGTAGTCTACGAGAATAATCCGACCAATTTAAAGCAGTTGAAGAGGAACATTATTCAGGAAAGTAACAAAATACCGAGAACAACTTTTCAACGAGTTTTCCAAAATTTGCGACTTCGGTTCCAAGAGTGTCAAGCAGCCGAGGGAAGCCATTTGGACAACATTATTTTTAAGTCTTAAAAATTCCCATGCTTCTACTTTTTAAAAACACAAATATATTTTTTTTATGTTTCGTAGTTTTTTTTTAATTGCATATTTAAACCGGCAACACCCTTATGGCCCACCCTGTATAAATCAAATTTGATTTGGTTTCATACAAGTTGATGTACTCGTTAAAGTTATATTGAACCATTTGCTAACATTTGAATTCCCGTGTCTCATTAGCGATTCTATCAACTAATGATTATTTTACCTGTTTATTTTTGACCCACAGAAAGGTGTTCGCAGGCGAGCATGACTGCACCAAATTAAAATTGCTCCAATAATCTCGTATTTCTATATTGCATTTCTAAATATATTCTTAATTGATTTAAGATACCCCGTCTTTGTGATGAATGACTTCAAGACAACTACAAAATACAAGTAAGTTTTGCATGCAAATAATCTACATGATTGATGTTTTGTTAGTTTTTCTACGTGTAAATAAAAATAGCAAAAATTTGAAAAGAAAATTGGTTAATTTGAAAACGATAAGAAACTGTGTCTATTTGCCTCATTGCAAGCATTGTTCATGAATGAAATCAGTTACAAGAATGTAACAGTATATATATACATATATATATATATAGTGCCTGACAACTATATGACAACTATAATCCAATAATACTGCAAGGTTTAATTGAACACATTCACTCTGAAGGCAATATATTGATTACTTTTCGGGCATTTTATCAATGAATATATTGGAAGTTCTATGTCTCTTGATAGGCTGTCAAAATTTCAGGCCGAAAAGCAAATGTTAACACGTGCGGAAAACAGCTTGAATGCCATCTCTGCTATCTCGTCGATGAAATCTATCGGCTTCAATTTTGACACAAAATCATATAACTGATTTATTACGTGATATGATATTGGCAAATTTCTTGATTCTCTAAATTTAATTCTTAAAGAAAGTGTTAGCCATTTGGCTACCATTTTGATAAAAAAAAATACATTCTATTAAAAAAAATCTCGGGGAATTGATCGTTTGGAAAAGCCTGCTTGAAAGATTGTCAAAATTGTTTATGTCACCAAGTTATCACAACTGTTCTCTGTACTGAGGCAGAGTTTAAGTTAGTTATTTTACACCACTCGATTTCGTCAGTTTATCTCAATTGTGTCTTGCGCTTTTTACAATGGATAATAATATCGAAAACAAACAATTTGTTTCCAATTTTGTATTGCAAATAAAATTTCGTATAACGATTCGCTGAAAACATGATGGGAAACTTGCGATGAATCGACTTAAACCAAAGCACTAACCGTTGAGAAATGTTTGAAGATTTGCCTCGCTTTGGTCAGCCATCAACGTCTTCAATTGATGCTGACATCGATAAGCTGAAGGAAACGTTGAATGAAAATCCTCATTCAGCTTTGAGAAATATAGCCGTCGAACTTTCTATATCAACCGAATGAAGCCTTATCATTTTATACAGTTGTATGGATATGAAACAAGTTGCTGTTCGATTACTTGCGGAAGTCCTGAATTTTCTTCCAAAACTTTATCGCATGAAAGTTACTGAAAACTTGCTAGAACGAGTCAATTCTAATCTGAAATTCATAAAAGATTTAAAAACATTTCCATTTAATGAATAACACATACATTCCATCAAAAAAACATAGAGAATTGGTAGTTTAAAAAGTTTGCCAACATATTTTTATGTCACGAGTTATAACTGGTGATAAGACACGGGTTTGTGAGTCTGAAGTTTAAACTAGTGAAAATGCATTAGAATAGCGCTTTCTAACTGAGCCGAAACTGAAAAAATAAATATCAAAAAGTAGATCAAAAGTCAATATTATATATTTACAGTTTCTTTCATTATCGCGGTGTTGTGCAGTTGGAATTTTTGTCAAAAAATCAGACGGTAAATAACGAATATCATCTGCGCACTATGCGACGTTTGAGGGAGGTTTGGGGAAGATAACCCCCATGGATTTTACACCACGATAACACATGATCTCAAAAGCCTATCATTGTGAAGAAATGTCTAGTCCAATGCGCAGTAAATATCATCAAACTGCCAACTTATTCACCTGATGCGGTTCAGGCTGACTATTTTCTCTCTCCAAAACTCAAATTAACGTTTCGTGGCAGCCATTTTTAGTTGAAAAAAGATATAAAAGAGATTTTATAGGCACGACTGAAGTCTTTTCTGGAAAAAGTGCTTGAAAGATGTTTTGATGATTGAATTTTTCATAGGCATTAGTTTGTTACGTGGCAAGTGGCCTACTTTGAAAACGATACAATAAATTTCAAAGAATAATAAATATTTTGTGTTTTTCAACCAATTCCTCTTACCTCTTATCTCTTACTTCTTACCTCTTACCTCTTACCTCTTACCTCTTACCTCTTACCTCTTA
>JAHXMU010000036.1:1816640-1857819 GCA_019455685.1 Philornis downsi
ATAATATATATAATAATAATATATATATATGAATATATAAATAATATAAAATATATATATATAAATAAATATAAATAAATATGTATATATTCACTAAAATAATTTGTTTCAAACTACTGGCACCATATATACTTGAGGTCGGCTAGTTGCTGGAATATTAGTGACAGTTAATATCGAATGTCAATTAGTATTACGAACATCGGGATGAGTAGCATTTTATCATAGTGCCTAAAAGTATTTGCTGGAGTAGGCTATGACTATTTCGACGTTACGCAGTTTAGCCACGTTTAACTTGCTTTTAGGTTGTTTCTGCATTTAGCTCATTCTCGTGAGTATCTCAGCTGCAACTAATTGCTGATCAGAGGCGCTTATGTTAGCACTATAAATAGCACTACTATTCATGATATTCGATGCATGGTTATAATATACGTGATCAAACTAAGTTTTAGTGTTGTGGTCAGGAGACACCTAAATTGCTTTGTGCACCTATTTATGTGCGAACCTGGTTTCCCTTCCTACCCAAATCGGTGCAAACCAGTGCAAAAAAGAATAGAAAGAAAGAAAAGAAATGAAACCATTATCGGAGATAGTGCCAAGTAAGCCGAATTTTCTGACTGTTGGATTAAAAGTAGTCTTTTGCTTTCTTTGCTTTCTAAGATGGGGTTAATAAAACCTTTTTTTGATATTTGCAAAGTGAAATTTCAAAGACTACAACCGACTTAAAAAAAAAACACTGCAGTTTAAGAATCACAATAACTAAGTTTATCAAATTTCGATCTCAGATTCAGTTCTGATAGTTATTACACATCCCATATATTCTCATTCCTTTTACAAAGTGCTACTAAATTATACTTCTTCTTATGTACATAAAAAAAATGTATAAATTCCAAATGTTCCATTTGCATTCAACCCAATTCGTGTTTTGACTGCTAACCAACACCCATTACATGAGGAAAACAAGTGTCGATGTTGTAATGGTGATGGACATTTTTAATGGTGTTGATACCGATGATGTCCCTGTTTACTTTGATGTCCTTATGGTCCAGAAAATGCTACCATAACATGTACAACAACAATATTTTCGTACAGATATTTCATACTGATGTGATGGAGTGATTACACTTTCTATGGCTTACGTCATTGTGTTTGATGAAGAAATGCGAATATAGTTTAGTGGAATGCATAATCATTCATTTAACGATAAATTTTGGGTTTGTTGAAAGAGTTGTGTAAGTGTTTCATTGTGTTTAAGTTGGGAAAAAATATTAAATGATGTCATTTGAAATAAAATTTGTTTTTTCAATTTTAAAAACCATTGAAACAATTAAAGGCCAGTAAATCCTTAAACACGTTCATATTTTGGTTGTACTTAAAATTGTCACGTAGCAGTAAAAATACGCCTCTGGAATACGTGTTAATAGATCGTCCTGATGAGGGTCCCATTTTTTCCCCTTGATTTCGAATTAACTTACGGTGGTAATAAAGAGAAAGATTTTTCCCTTATGCTTGTAGTAGAAGGCCTGTTGGAATGAATTTAAATTAAAAGCTTTTAGGAGAGCTTTAAAAGGACGCGTAACATCAGTTTTTTTCCAATCTTTACATCTTTACACCTTGTTCTAGAAGAACAGTTGACATTTTGATGGAACTAAAGATTACAAGTTAGCGGGTATTTTGTACTTCATTCGTTCCCAAACTTTAGTAGTTTAGACTTTTATATTGAAAATTGAATTTTTAATCATTTTAATTGGAATTGAATTTTTATAAATCGTTTTTAAAACTTATCTTTTGTATCTTAAAACTTAGTTATTTTGTATTAAAGCTTATGTTTTGCATCTAAAAATGTGTGTTTTCATATGTAAAGTGTAGTTTTGGATCTTAACTCATTATTGTGAATGGGCCAAACGGTTCCCTAAAACATTGAGTCACTAAATGTTTACTTTACAAACACTTACTATTTGAATTTAAAAATGTACTTTACATACGCAAGGTATACTTTTGAATATTAATTCATTATTGTGAATGGGCCGAACGGTTTTCTTAAACCTCGAGTCACAAAATGTTTACTTTACTTTACAAAAATTTATTTTTTGCATTAAGAAATGTACTTTTCATACGCAAAGTGCACTTTTGGATATTATTTAATTATTGTGAATGAGCCAAACGGTTCTCTAAAACCCTGAGCCACAAAATGTTTACTTTACTCCATACGTAAAGTACACTTTTGGATTCATTATTGTGAATGAGCCAAACGGTTCCCTAAAAGTTTGAGTCACAAAATGTTTAATTTACTCTACAACTTATTTTTTGCATTTAGGAATGTACTTTTCATACGCAAGGTGTATTTTTGGATCTTATTTCATTATTGTGAATGAGTCAAGCGGTTCTCTAAAACCTTAAGTCACAAAATGTTTACTTTACAAAAACTTATTTTTTGCATTTAAAAATGTACTATTTATACGTAAAGTGTACTTTTGGATATTAGTTCATTATTGTGAATGGGCCAAACGGTTCCCTAAAACCTTGAGTCACAAAATATTTACTTTACTTCATACGTAAAGTGTATTTTTGGATTCATTATTGTGAATGAGTAAAACGGTTTCCTAAAAGTTTGAGTCACAAAATGACAAACCTTTCACTAAATAAATAACACTTCAGATGGCAGATAGTTAACAAATGACAGCATTGCCAGATCGGGGGTTTTGAAACAACTAAACAGATGGACATATATGTAGAATACCGGAAACAAGAAAATCCCTATTAGTTAAGAAGACACCTCGTATGTAACTTGACCCAAAATAATCCAATCCTCTTCAAATCCTTTTTTTTTATTAATTTACAGCGATTTATATGCTAACCACATAATGAGCCCCTACAAATGTGGATCTAATTCTGTACATTCTCAATTTACATTACAAATATTGCTTATAAAGGGTGTCCCAACGAGAACGCAAGATTTAAATTTTAATTTTTTTTTATTATATCGTAAAGTAGACAGAATGAGGTTATGTAGGGGAAAAAACATCGGGCAGATGGCCGCCGCGGCTTTGCTGGCACACACGCGATATTTTAATGAAACTTTCAATGACTGTTTTGCATAAATGCTGCGGTATTTTATTAATGCAGCGTCCAATTTCCTCTTTTAAGACTTGAGTCGTCATCGGCTTATTCGCGTAAACCATCGACTTCGAAAAACCCCAATGAAAAAGTCTAATGGTGTTAAATCGCATGATCTAGGCGGCCAATTCTGGTCTCCAAAATGCGAAACAACACGACCGGGAAATGACTGATGCAGCAATTGAATTGTTTCTCTAGCTGTATGACATGTGGCGCCGTTTTGTTCAAACCACATGCCCTTCACATTAAATTCTTCAATTATAGACACGAAAAAACTGGTTATAATTTCATGATACCGAACACATTTGACTGTCCATTGCGTTCTTGTTGGGACACCCTTTATTTGGCACTTGAGCACAATTTGGTGAGATTTTGTTCCGGGTTTATGTTAACATTTCTGTTTATTTACCAAGAAGTTTCACTACTCCATAGCATTTAATAAGAATGTGGTTGCGGACTACTGGTTTGGGCACCTCTGGTGTAGGGTATTAAAATATCATATTTCACGTATTTTGTGTTGTTGCAACTACGATGGCGCCACTACACATCCATTAATATTAAATTTCTTATTTTGGTTAATCTATTTTGCTTATAAGCGAATTTAATTTAATTAAAATGCAAAGCAGTATCTGATATCTCCCAAGCATTCAGCGGAGCAAAAGACAAAACCTACAATCTACATTCAAGGGTTTAGATAAAATTGTATTAATATTTACCAACACGCACATTTGAGGTAGCTTCCTATCCTTCTCTTTCAATTGCTAAAACAAATTGAGAAAAGCATATATTCAAGTGGATGGATTGTGTCAATGAAACTTTCAGTTTTAATTAAAGATTGGTAAGTAGATGTGTGCATATAATTTATAGAGACTCCATACAAACTTAATTTTCTCTTCATGCATCAAATTACTTTACATAATACTGCAGAAAACCGATGAAGTGCTGCCACTATAATTTCCTTTAAGGTTAGAAAACAGTGCTCGTAATAGTAGAGATGGATGGCTGAGTGATGCAAATCGCATTCAATTTAAAACGTTGCCTGAAATTACGTCGAAAGTGTATGCCATAACACTTCCTATTGTATTTTAAAAGATTTTTTAAATTGAATGCGATTTACACTACTCAAATTTGCAAGTTTAAATATCACATCTGGTCAACATAAACTAGTAGTTCGAATATGATTTCGATTAAATTAAAATTCATTCAATTTCTGGCAGTGACCTCCACGAAAGTTCAGATCCGTTCCGATTTTGATGAAGTAAATTTCATTGAAATTACATTAGATATTTCTTTCTGATTTATATTTTATATTTATTTTATATATTTTTAATATATAATGTGAATTTGTTGCAGATAATGTTCAGAAAGCTGAAATGTTAAACGATTATTTTGTAAATTCAGTCAATGAATTAAAAGGACAAATAATACAACTCCCTTCGGATACGTGCCATGTCTTGAGAACATTAACAAACTGTAATAGCAGATTTCAAGCTAGAATAACTACGCTTGATGAAATGAGAAATGTCATATCCAGCTTAATATCGGGAAAAAGTCCGGGTCATGATAACATTTCGGCAAAAATTCTTAAGATATGTGCTGATAGTGTGACTCCACGTTTGGTTAATATCTTTAATGATATAATTTATAATTCAGTATATCCCGAAATATTAAAAATCCATTAAATTGTACCAATACCTAAGGAGAAAATATCTACCTCCGTTGATAAATTTCGTCCAATATCAATGTTGCCCATTATAGACAATGTTTTTGAACATATTTTGCATACACAACTCTTTACATATTTCCAAGATAACAATTTGTTAAATTATTTTCAAAATGGTTTTAGAAAAGGTTGTGGAACAGAGGAGGCAACAGTTAATGTGCAAAATTTCATATGTAAGTCGTTGGATGACGGGTATAGGGGTGTAGTTGGAGTTTTTTATGATTTGTCAAAAGCGTTTGATCTAATTGATCATAATATCTTACTTCAGAAACTCAGATTTTATGGTGTGCATGACAAAGAACTTTTTCTCTTAAAAAGCTATTTGACGAAGCGGCTACAATTTGTACAAATTTTTAATAGTAAAAGTATTTTGAAACCAGTAGAGCATGGAGTCCCCCAGGGAAGTGTATTGGGCCCCTTGTTATTTTCTCTGTATATAAATGACTTGCAAAATATTGACTTATCAGGTAAAATGTTTGTATACGCTGATGATATTGCCATTTTTTGTCCATATAAATATGAAATAGTTGTGAAGCCTTACATAGAACGAGGAGCAGGTCTATTAATAGAGTATTTGCGTATTAATAAACTTAATCCAAAAAAAAAAACGAAATTGATAAGCTTTAGTATATACGTAGATGGGGAAGAAATTCAAGAAGTTAATTCAGTTAAATATTTGGGATTATATTTTCAAAGTAATCTTTCTTGGACACGGCATATTGAGTATCTGAAGTCTACAGTATCACCTGCCATAGGTTTATTGTATAAATTTAGAAACAAATTTTATCGAAATACTAAATTTCTAATATTTCAAGCTTTAGTTCAAAGTCATTATAACTATTTAGCCATAATGTATGATTATGAAAAGAGTTCTGAATTAAAATCACTCCAGCGGCAACAGAATAAAGCACTAAAAGCTGTAGCGAACTTGCCAATTTCATATTGTACGCTTTCTCTGTATAGAGATGTTTTTCCAACAGTTTTGCCAGTATATGGTTGTTATAAATTAAAATTGCTAATAAATTAAAATTGCTAATATATGTTTTCAAATGCTTGCATAGTATTGGCCATCACACGATAAATTTTTCCCGAAATCAGTATATTTTTAATACGAGAAATAATGACAATTTGAGAGTAGCTATGTGTCGATTTGAAATAACAAAACAGCGTACAGAAAATTCTGGTAGTAGTCAGTACAATATTTTACCACAACAATTAAAATCACTAGAAGCACTTTCGTTATTTAAATCGTCAATGAAATGAAATTAAATTTTCCTTCACCTCTTGGTTTTCATCGTATTTGAAAATGTTGAAGAACTTCTGGTATGAATTTTGAGTTAATATTGAAGTACATGCCAAGAAATTAGATTTTTCATAAATGTGTATTTTGTATTAAACTATTGTTATTATACAAACAATTTTGATGTAGTTATTTTGCCAACTAGCCTCTATAATGACATGCGGCGCTGAGGCGTAATTTATACGAATTTGTATGATATAATAAACTAAATATAAAAAAAAAAAAAAACCGAAGCAAATATTCTGCTATACATTGACTATACGAAGTGTTTTAAAAAAATAAGGTGAATTTTCATTTTTCTCAAAAAATATTTATTAATTCTTTAATTTCTATTTGTCTAAACTTCAATATTTTAGCCATAATTTTAAGATTATATACATATTTGAATTTACCATTGAATTTATATTAAAATTAACCTTTCTTTTGTACATTAAAATGTACTTTTGTAAGAATATTATTGTGAATGAACTCCAATTTTTGCCCCTGAAGTGTTACATAACTCCATTGAGTGAAAATGTGTGTACTAAATGTAACTGAATTCTGAATTGTAACATATGAAATTAACTGTTGTCGAAAGTTTTGTAATAAAAAAAAATATCACTTACAAATCACATCTCAACTGGTAAGCACAACTCGTTGCCTGAACAAATCTCGTTTGAATTGGCACTAATTCTAATTCTCATCTTTTATTTATCGCCATCAATTTGATAACATATAATTTCACAGTCATGTGAAATTATATGATCCAAATTACAAGTTCCAATTTTCAGTTCTCTGGTAGAGACCAACTGTGAAATTGGTCCTCCTAAAGATCAACGCTATTAGATAATTCACAATACAGTCCAACATTTCCACAAATACAACGAGAGAGGTATCAAATTGATTAGAGGATTCCCCGCTACTACTCCTGCCATTATATCAATCATCTCTATCAATCTATCGCCACCTCTGTACACTATTTTATCTCGTTCAAAGTAGTCCCCCTCAGATATAATACACTTGTGCCAGCGTTTTTTGCAATCTTCGAAGCAGTGGTGATATGCACTTTTTGGTATATCCTTGAGTTCTCTCAGCGATTCGGTTTTTATCCCCTCCACAATCGTCGCAAACGCCGTTCTTTCATTTCTCTCTTCAATCTTGGGAATAGGAAAAAGTCACAGAGGAGCAAATCTGGTGAATACGGTGGCTGAAGCATGATAACGGTGTTGTTTTTGGCCAAATAATCCCTCACAAACAAAGATGAGTGAGCAGGTGCATTATCATAATGCAAAAGCCATGCATTTTTTTCCACCATTCCGGGCGTTTTCTTTCGTATTGCTTCACGCAAACAGCGCATAACCTCAATATAATACTTCTTATTTACCGTACGGCCATTGTGGTAAGAACTCCTGATGCACTACGCCATGGAAATCGAAGAAAACAGTGAGCAAAACCTTGACATTTGAACGAATTTGGCGTGCTTTTTTTGGTCTTGACTCTCCAGGACTCTTCCATTGGGACGATTGGACATTGGACAAAATTTCCGAAAAGATTTCATGTCATGAGTCAACCAATATGCCGACATTGTCAGCAACTTCTCTAATTGTGATAAGACGATTCTCTATAACAATTTTCTTCACTTTCTCAAGATTTTCATCGGCTGTTGATATGCTGGGGCGTCCAGAGCGAACGTCGTCATTCACATCTTCTCGACCTTCTGTGAACAGCTTGTACCACTTGTAAACACTTTTTTGACCTAGACAGAGCCACTGTCAACATTTCGGTTGTTTTTGACCACTTAATTCTATTTTTTACACAATATTTGATTCAACTTCTTTGATCCATTTCTTTCGATAGCAGAAAATCGCCGAACACACAAAACACTTATTTATGCCTCTCACAAACAAACTAAACATGCTATGTGGATAAAACCGTCAACATATTATTCGAGACAAGTGTACCAACATAAAAAAATAATAATAATAATCGAAAGTCGAATGTACGTAAACCGCGAAATTTGAAAATTCACCTTAGTTTCTTAACACACCTCGTATACATATGTAACATTTTTATATGGCAAAACAAAGTAAAATACAAACGAAACGCTCCATTAGCTCAATCGAAGTCAAAACTGTTTTGTAACTCCCTTTAGGGTGCCTGAATCAAAATCAATATTATTTGTGGTATTGTGCTGCTATGCGAATGGAAAAATCAATATGATTTTGATTCGATTACCGAAAATCGTATATAATTTTCTGAGACCATTTACTATTTTCGAGTATTGAAGTCTGATTTCATTTCGATGATAGCCCTTTTTTCTGTTTATATATGTATTTGGTATTCAAAGATAGTTTTCCATGTTCTTTTTCATATAATAGATTTAAAAAGGATCTACCAGAAGGTGTAAAGGTATTCCAAAATGGAAGGGAGGGAAATGACAGATATTCAAAATAAAAACTATAGCTCACAATACGTGATGTATTTACGCTTACAGTTTCCTATATGAGAACTGTTTTCAAGAGAATTAACTATACGAAAGACTATTTTAACAAATGTTTCACCAGACCATTCCTGTATAGAAATTGCCATGAGGTCGAGCCGAAATTTGAGTTTTCTATAGAAAGAAACACTTAGAAGATAATTGTATGCATTCAGTATATCTGACTGTATAGCTATAGTTTTCTCAGTTATGTGTTAAAAAATAATCTTATATTTGTTATATGATCTTTAGTGAGATTAACCTATAGAGGATATGCAATTGTTTTCAAAACTTCATCATTTACCCGACCAAATCTATCTCATGGCCAAAGCATTCCCACCAAACACCATATTCTTATTCCAATCCCCTAAGCTCAGCCCTACCCAAGCTCACTACCCCTTGAATGGGTCAGTTCTTTGCCGTCCGTGCATACCCTTCCCTGGCCTTGATTTCCGCAGCACAACGAATAATAACAAAATCTAGCCCATCAATACCTGTAGGATATCTGTACGATATACTGCAAGCACAGTTATAACTAAAAGAATTATGAATTAACAAATAAGAAAAGCTATCGAGTCTCGCACATGTAGAGTGATTTTGTGATTAATCGTAGTTTTTTTTTTTAATCGAATAAAACACTCAAATTTGCATCATATTTCAAAATTTTTTGTTTTGGGATCGATAAATTGGTCTTTGCAATTTAATTTTTAAAGATAATTTCATGTACATAAGTGTTGTCCGCGGCTCCGTCTCAAAGTGTCCATTCGGAAGATCCAATTTTTGGTCACTTTTTTTTAGCATTTCAACCAGTATCCCACGAAAAGTGCATGTTATGTTATCCTGTAAGGCTTCAATAGTGTTCGACAAACGATCGTGTTTAATTGTTACTAACTTTTCGTTGGGAGCTTTTGTCATAAGTTAACATTCTACCATTTTAATGTGAATGCCAATTTATAAAAATCACAATTTATCCATTTTGTAATTTCCTATGAAATAGTAAGGAAAATCTAGCAATTCTTAATAAGTGCATCTATCGTACAATAACTGCGATATACTATTTCTTCAAAAGCGAATTAACAAGCAAACAAACTATGTCATTCGATTTACCTTCCAACAAATTATAATAAAATTGCATACTTTAAGGAGTTTGTTATGAAATAAAGTGCTGCATATCGTATGTTCCAATGAATTGTATGTACCTATGTGTTATATATGTATCGTATAACAGTAGTAAATGTGGCCCATTAGCGGAATTCATGTTTTGGAAGGCTTGTTATAAGGCCATCTACTAGAGTAGTGAGGAGTTTTTTTCATTATAAGAGAATAGTATTTAATGCTATGGCTGATGAAAGAACTAAAGAATCTTGAGTTGAAAGACAAGATTTTCGTTATAGTAAGAGAATATATAATTCTCTAATCGTCGTTTGACGTGACGCAATTGGTATATTGCATTCTCCCCTTTTATAAAACATTGAAAGAGAAAGGTAGGACATCTTTTGAAACATACCTTATTTGCTTCATTATACTAAAAGGCCTACTGTCGTGCATTCTGGAGGTTAGCAAAGAGAACGTTTTCTGCAAGAAAAAGACAATGTTTAAAGTATAGACTTCTTATACTTATATAGGGTGGCGCATAAGTAACGTTAAAGGTGACTATATTGAATGCGTTTTTGTGCATCATTTGGTTTTAACTCGTGAACCAATTGCATCTTATATGGAAAAAGATATAACATATGTTAAATTCTTTGCAGAGACCACCCAGACATCTCTAACTGCTGAGAACGTTTCGCGTTTTTCCTCAATACTTGTTTGCACTCGAGCGATGGTCACTTCACTTCGAACTGCACGAGGTCTTTCAGCACGCGAAAGATCACAGACAGCCCCTTGTGGCCCAAAATGCTGAATCAATCGGTAAATTGTTGGAGCGCTAAGAGCATTTCGAACATGAAAGAAATTTCGATATGATCTGAATAATCGAATCTGACTTTCAAAGTAAAATTGAACAACTTTAATTCTTTGTTTTATGCTAAGCCTTTCCATCATAAATTTCCCAAGTAGTATTTAGTTAATTCTGTAGAAGAGATGAAAAAAAAGACTTAAACAAAAAATGCATTCACTGATCAAATCTTAACGTTCCTTATGCGCCACCCTATGTATAGGACAGGAAGCATTATTTGCCATGTTATTTGAAAGACATTTTAAAAGGCGTTCTCTGTGCAAGGCCTTGCCAAGTCCTTCGCTAATTTGTTATAAGAAACGGTAGGCAAATTGTGTACCACCATATTCTATCACATCACGTGCACAGAATGTATAGCATAAAAAAAACTTCTGCCATGAAATTATATTCCAATTGCCGCATAATTATAAAGTCCGTTTGCTGTGGATTACGATGTTCCATTTGTGCTACATTATAGTATAACCTGGTAAGCAAATCGATAACACATTAGCATGATGATTACCTAAACGGTGAGAAATGAATATTGCAGTGTCGGCTTCATTTGAAATGTTAGAAAATTATAAAAGCAAGATAAAGGATTGTAAAACGTTTTAGTTATTTCATCGAATTAACTTCAAACTGTAATTATGTAGTATCAAATTACATGTCTGGGTGGAAGTTTAATTGAATTTAATTAAATTATATAGAAATTGATAACAAACAGTTCGGTGTACTGCATTCCCTCCCCAATTCATCGTACCAAGATTTTATATTGTCTCAAAGACGTAATATTTCCAAAGAAGTCGCGTACCGAACTAGCAAAACCATTTCAAAATTTAAAAGTATTTAAACGTACACAAAATGGCTATGAAATTTCAACAAATTTATTTATAAATTTATAACAATTTATTTATATATGCACAGCAAAATTTACGATTACAAAAATTTAATTGCAAGAGGTCTTATAATGGTAAAGAACTGATTCTTTACCATTATGACGATTCGGCTCTGTAATCAATTACAATGGTCTACAAATTTGGAAAAAGAAATTGACTGCAAAAACGAAGCATGTTTTTTAACTAATACTGGGTGCACAGAATTCGAATTTGAATGAATTTCAACACTAAAAGTAATCACATAGAGAGAGTGGGCTGTCACGTCTTGTTAATTTTTTATCGCTTGCTGGCAATACTATAAAACAGTCAATACTGACACTACAATTTCACAATTATTAATTTGACAGAAGTTCACATTCATTCTAAATCTTCATAATAGTAGCGTTTAAGCATGTCAGGAACATCGTGTGTTACTGATTTAAGCTATGTTTGCTTTGTGTGTGATGAACATTTGGTTAGAAAAAAGGATATGCAATATCAGAATCATGCATATTTACATTATTTTGGTTTTGCTGTCAGAAACTTGAACAAACCGTAGACATCGATAATGTTTCGCAATAGTTGCAGAACTGTTTTATACAAGTAGTCAAATGGCAAGAAGATCTATTTCAAATTTTCAATTTCAATACTTTGGAGAGAGTCAAGTAACCACCATTGTAACCACGATTGTTATTCCTGTTTCACAAAAGTTGCTGGATTCAATATGAAAAATCGAAAAAAATGTTACTTACGCGAATGTCCCATCGGTTTCCAAATAAGTTCTACGTCCACCAAATGATCCATTATCAGTAACTCCCAGTGCTACGAGCAGTGAGTCCGAAATATCTTTCACCAGCAGTGGTAGTTTGTATCAGTTTGTATGATGAACGCCATTTAGTGACTCAAGCTGAGCTGAATGATCTAATTCGGGATTTACATTTAACGAAGTAAGATGCAGAATTACTAGCTTCACGCGTGGAGCAGTGAAAACATCTTGCAGTTGGAACAAAAGTAAAATCTATAGGGATGGAAGCTTGGAATTGGCTGCATATTTTGAAAAGCAACTCTCAGGTTGATGATGAACGCTATTCAGTGACTCAAGCTGAGCTGAATGATCTAATTCGGGATTTACATTTAACGAAGCAAGACTTAGAATAACTAACTTCACACATGCAGCAGTGGAAACATCTTGCAGTTGGGACAAAAGTAACGATCTATAGAGATAGAAGCTTGGAATTGGTTGCATATTTTGAAAAGAAACACTCTATTCTATACTGTACTGATGTTGATGATTTATTTCCGAAATTGAACCAGCCATATGACAAAACTGAATGGAGATTATTTATTGACAGTTTAAAGACTTTTCTTTTGCATGATGGGAATGAAAAACCATCCATACCAACTGCTCATGCCGTTAATACAAAGGAAAATTACGAATCAATGACTGAAATGTTGACATTACTCAAATACAATGATAATAAATGGAAGATCTGTGGTGATCTTAAGGTGTATGATTTAAATTTCTTTGTGTATTTAGTATAGACCATCGTAAATTAATCGGTTTCAGGTCATCTGTTTGTTGACTGGTATGTAAGGAGGTTTCACAAAATATTGTTGTTTCCTTTGTCTATGGAATAGTCGCGCTACTTGACATCATTACGTCAGAACAGAGTGATCAAAAAGAACTGAGTATTCACCAGAAAAAGAAAAGAATTTCAAATAAACTATTAATTGATCCAAATGATGTTCTTCCTCCACCGCTGCACATAAAATTAGGCCTTTTTAAGAACTTTGTCAAGGCTCTGGACAAAGATGTTGCAGCATTTAAATATTTATTAGCGGTTGCCCTAAAATTTCATATGCTAAAATCAAAAAAGACATATTTGCTGAAAGATCAGATCAGAAAGCTATTGAATGATGACAATTTTTCACAATGTTTATTGGAGAAAGAGTAGGCAGCCTGGAAATCTTTCAAGAGCATCGTGAACAGTTTGCTTGGAAACAATAAGAGTGAAAACTACAAACAAATTGTTGCTGAATTATTGAAAAATTAGGTGCACGAATGTCACTCAAAATGTCATTTTCTTCATTCACATTTAGATTTTTCTCCACAAAACCTAGGTGTGGCGAGTGACAAACAAGGCGAGCGAGCTCAACAAGATTTAATGAAAATTGAAAGAAATTATCAAGGATTTTGGGACAAGAGGATGTTGAGAGACTATTGCTGGACTCTAATACGTGAGACCGAACCAGCAAAATACAAACGACGCTCAAATAACGCCATTCACTTTTGAAAATTCATAGATTTTTAAACAAACTAATAATTTTTTTATGTAAAAAACGAATAAAAATATTTTATTTTTGTATTAATTTTTCTCATCATGGACGTATTGAAAAGATCGGGCAGTTAGCTGATGCCCTTTCTTAGCTGCCTTCGAATAGTTTTCCAGGAACATTTTTTGGAATGGATTCTAGCATTGTCGTGCCTTCAAATGGTTTCCCATTCTACATATATAAAAATCAAAGCAAACAATATAAAAAATCTATTCTATATTTTAAAATTATAAATAAAACTTCATTCTGAAGCAATATATCCCAGAACTAGTTCGAAAGAATAAAAGGATGTCCTTGCTTTGAGAGAAGAACCTGTTGGTTTTGGCAAAATTTCAAATAAAAATTGTCGGTGATAGAGCCAAAACTAGAACATGTTTTTGGACAATATATGTAGTTTTTTAATCAATTATTTAGAACAGAAAATTTTACCGGGTTTTATCATATTTAATTTATCAAGATAGTTTTATAGTTGGCCAAAATCAGGGACCCTTTTCGCGTCTTTTGCATCGTTTGCCGCAATGTAAATATTTGGTCAGTTATAGATTTACCAGATCAACGGTTGGTAAATTCCCAAAAGGCCGAAAAACAATTGAATGAACGCCTCTATAACTTCTTATTCTTACGTGGCGACTTATCTATTATACACCGCCCGTAGAAAATAATTCCAAGCGCTTCGATCTTCTGCGCTCCTCCTCCAATTCGTCACACCACCTGGTCCTTCCAACGGAGTTTTGGTCGCCCTCTTCTGCGCCGTCCATCGAGTTTGTTGTCGAAAACTTTCCGTGCCGGAGCATTTGGGTCCATCCGCACAACATAACCCAGCTAACGCAATCGCTGTATATTGATGAGCTTGACCACGTCGATGTCGGCATCTCATGCGACGCCGATACTCTCCGTCAACGATAATGGGTCCATATATCTTCCGGAGCATTTTCCTCTAGAAAACTGCTGGTACTGATTAATCCGCTTGCGTCATAATCCACGATTTTGCGCCATATAACAAGACGGATAGAACCAACATCTGGTACAGTCGGATTTTTGTTTGTCGAGAGAGGGCTTTATCATTGAATTGCTTGCTTATCCCGTAGTAACATCTGTTAGCAAGCAATACTCTCTTCTTTATCTCCATGCTGACATCATTCGTTTTCTTTACAGCGGAACCGAGGTAGATGAATTATTCCACCACTTCAAAATTATAGCTGTCTACGTTCACACAGCGTGCCAAACGAGTATATGTACTCTTTATTCGTTGAAAGCAATAACTATGTTTTGTCGTCGTTTACCACCAGACCCTTTTTCGCTGTCTTCTCGATGCTGGAGAAGGCTGCAGCAACATTTCGCAGTTTTCGCCCAACAATGTATATGACATCTGCATATGCGAATAACATATGGCTTTTATTGAAGATGGTACCAGTCGTGTTAACTGCAGCTTTCCTTATAATCTTCTCAAACAGTATGTTGGAAATTTCAGTCGGGTGAACTGACTTGCATATACTTTCATCTAATATCATTGTGCGGCGTGCAGGAAGATGTGTGATAAATTACTAAGAATATTTTAATTTGCAGAAATAAATTCAATGAAAGGAATTTAATGGATAAGCTATACTAAATTTAGTAAAATCGACAAACTTATTACAATCCATTCTCAGAACTGAACTTATCGAAAGCATAATGTGTCCCCAAAATCGGTTCAATTGCTTGAAAGATATGAAGCAAACAGCCGACCATTCGTGCAGGAAGCACTGAAATAGACATGATTATGTGCTCGACACAACGAATTGGAAGTTGCAAGCGAAAAATTTATGTTCCGAGAATCGGCCAAATTGTTTGGAAGGTACCAGAAGGTGCTTCCAGAATTTGCGTGCCAATGCGGTTCATTTTTATTCTCTGATCTTAACTTCGCAAATTATTATTCTGTACCAAATTGAATAGAATTCAGTTCTGCTGAATTTAAAAAATTTTAAAGACATGCATAATGGGTAGATGTTTCAAAATGTTGTCAAGCATTATGCAGAGATTTCATAGAGTAAAACTTACGTTGTCGCAGTCTAAGGTTTAAGAGTGGAAAATTCAAGGAAGTTCCAGAAGATGCGCGTCAATGTAATCAATTTACATTTCCAGCCTTACAAAATTTCGGAACGTTCCAAGTTTTATGAGGTTTCGTCTAGATTTACGCCAGTTATCATGTCTATCAGTCTTTCAAGCAACCAGTCAACCAGTCAGGCGGACATCTCCAAACGACTTACGAAAGTCATGAAATATATTTGCTTTAGAGATACTTGGTACCTTTGATGTCTCATACTGAATGCTATATTTTAGATGTATCAAGTGACATACGAGGGCGGTCCCGAAACTAGCCGACCTATCTAAGAAGACACGGAAATATTAGCAAAAAAGTTTATTTATTTCTTAACATAACCTCGTTTTAGTTTGATACACTCTTTCTAGCGATATTCAATAGCTTCTGTACCTTGTTTATAGTTAGAATTGTCAAACTCCTTAGAGTAGCCATCAACCGCAGACTTCACCTCTTCATTGTTGCCTAATCTTTTACCATCGAAACATTTTTCCAAGTTTGAAAATAGAAAATTGACAGAGGTAGCTAAATCTGGCGAATAAGGCGCATGATGAAGCAATTCAAACTTTAATTCAATAATTTTGACCATCGCAATAGTGGATGTATGAACTGGAGCATTGTCATGATGAGACAACACTTTCTTGATCGCCAAATGAGGCCTTTTTCCATAATTTCATTTCATAATGTTCCCCGTTAACGGTTTTTTCTTTTCGAATATCCGATAATTAATAAAAATAATCTCATGCGTATCCCAAAAAACAAATGCCACGACCTTGTCTGCAGGTGGAACCGTCTTCATCTTGTTTGGACACGATTCTTCCATTCCAGTCCTCACCTTTCGCTGTTGCTATTCCTTTGTCTCAGATGTGATTTGGTGGACTCATGTCTCATCCATGATTATAAATCGAAGCAAAAATTCGACTTTATTGCGGTGAAAATTCGCCAAATACTTTACTGAAACACCTTCATGACGCTGTTTTTGCTCTTTTGTAAGCAAGCGCGGCACCCATCTTGTGCTCAACTTTCCCATCTGCAAATCTTCGGTCAATAAGCAATGTATAACACTTTTTAGAATGCATGAATGGCAGCTAGCTCACACACTTTCAGCCACTGCCGACGCTTACCCACTAACATTTTGTCGATTTTCTTAAACGTATCTGACGTGGACACCTTAGTTGGTCAACCACTACGGTGCACAGTGGGATTGCTACACATTTTTGTGCAATAAATATAAGGAGTTGTCGTAGAGTCTTGAAATTCGGCATAGAGCGTTTTATGACGTAGAGTAGGAAAAATATAAAGTTTCATCCAAATCGACGACGCCCATCGGCCACCGCCCATACAACTAAAAATGAAATTTTCGTGTACATTTTTTTCTGTTAGGTAGAAATTCTTGTAACTTGGCATGGATCATCTGTACTACGAAAACAAAATTTTTGGAAAGTTCCATCTAAATCGGCCACGCCCACCGCTAACCGCCCATACAACTCAAAATGAAATTTTCGTATAAATTTTATTCTGTTAGGTAGAAATTTTTGTAACTTGGCATGGATCATCTGTACTACGGAAACAACAATTTTGGAAAGTTTCATCCAAATCGGCCACGCCCATCGCCTATATTACTCAGAAAAAATAACCATTTCACCCACTACCCGCCTGACTTATTTTCTGTAAAAATATTTAGTAGGATTGCCTAAAATAAAATAATTAGTTACATGTGCAAGGAAACTTATTTACTTATTCATCAATCATTTCTTTTACAATATCATCTAATTCCAAATGTTGTTTACGAGGTTGACGCCTTATTGTGACTTTTTTCATAAAATGTATAACTTTGTTCAGCAGTATAAAATATTATAAGGATTTTTTTGTATAAATCGCAATAATATACTCCCTTCCTTCATTTTATTGCAGTCAGAGCATGGAGGTCGCTGGAGCTAACCTTTTTTTCATCCAAGGAAAACTTAGAACACTGAAATTTCTAGGTTTTTTTTTTAGTTTCGAAACTATTTATACTATCCAGTTGCCTTTTTTCTTAAAGAATCACAAAATACCATATTTTTAGAACATAAAATAGTTAAACGAACAACAAATATGCATATACAGGCCCTCAAGTTGCATTAAAATCTTAGTCGTTTTGCGCTTTACTTCTCCCAAGCATTTTTAAGTAATTACTAGCCGACCCGGCAAACGTTGCTTTGCCTTCAAATTTTATTTTTATTGGAAATGCTTCATGCCAATCGGTCTACTATAATAAGAAACGCCTATATTTGCAGAAGAACTTAAAATGTGTTCACTCAACCGAAATACAAAATTGTGTTTAAATACCGTTAGCAGGAGCAGAAATAATTGCTTTTTAATTTGTGGTTTGTATAGGAGGTACCACTCCCCATTGTCCAATCCCGCCCATATTTGCAGCAGCACTTAAGATATGTACACCAAACCGATGTACCAAATTTTGTTCAAATACCGTAAACAGGAGCAAAAATATTGGGTATTTAGTTTATGGTTTGTATGGGAGGTACCACGCCCCTTTGTCCAATTGGACCGAATTGTAAATCTAAAACATCCCGGGCACCACCCAGAGGCATATACAAAAATTTATGCAAAGCGGTCCAGCCGTTCTGGAGTTTTAAGCATCGGAACAAACCACGATTCATTTTTATATATATAAGATTTTGCGATAAAAAATTATTTTTTTCAAAAAAGCAATGATGAATTTCTCTTAACTAAACAATTCCGTACAAAATTGCATCATTACATTTTTAATATTTTACAGTCGAAAAATAGACTTTTTGCACTTAGAATCTCACAGTGCGGTGTTCGTTTTAGCAGCTCTTACGGCCTTGTTTAAACTATGCTACCCAATATTTTACAGTCGTAAATGAAGGAGCAGACTTATCCTCCGAAAAATAAACGAAAAGTAAACGGAGGATACAATGACAAAATGTCGAATTTAAGTACGTTTTTCTACAAGACAATTTTCTTTTAATATTGGGTTGGACTGAGACCATTCAAATGGAAATATGGAATTACATAACAGTGAGAAATTTTTTCCATGTTTACAAATTCATTGAGATCGTTTACTTTTAATGGTTCAAATAAAAATACTAAACAACGTGGCGTTTTAAAGCTTAAAACATATGCTTTATAAGGTTGCCACTTTTCACCAAAACATTTTTTTTTCAAACTATTGGCACCATCTGCACGTCAGGTCGGCTTGTACACCTTCCTGCTTTCTTATGATGACATAAAAACACTGCTTTATCAATATTCTGCCTCGCCCTCTGAAAATGGAGCATTTCCTTTTTAACAAGGTGACATGAAAGGGTGCTATTTTACTATTTACTTATAAAAATATACCTATTAGGAAAAGAATCTTTATCTCAGCCAAACCGATCACACTTAGGGCACTTCTCATCTACTTGCTATAGTAATGTATTTTTTAAGACTTCACTTGCTGAAAGGATAATTTGCTATGTAAAAGATGAGTCGCGTTCTGTCCTAATGTGTTCTTGCTAAAGTAATGCATTTTATAAGATTTTACATGCTGATGGGAAAATTTGCTATGCCTAAGATGAGTCGTGTTCTATCCTAACGTGCAATCCATGTCGAATCATATCCACATCATCAGTAACTTCTTCTGCACAGGTTTTACATTTTTATATACTTGATTACATAGAATCCTTTAGAATAGTAATCTTTTAGGTGAAGACAAATCATTACAATATTGTGCTGGTGGTGTCTTTGCATTACATTATGACCTTTCGCGTAATTTTGGCTGCAAAGACAGGAAAATAAGAACGTCTTGCCAGAGGAACTGGCAGTGAGTAGGAAACCTCTAAAGATGAGCATGAATGCAAAGCCAAATGTAGTGTAATTGAATTTCAACTATTTAAAGTACTTTTTCAAAAAGTCTGCATTGCCATTAAATGGTATTTTAATTTGGTTAGAAAAAAGACTCGAATTTTTGGCAACAACTCCAGTTGCTATTTGGAAACTGTTTTTTTTTTTATATTAAATAAAGCCAACAGCAAGTGGCGCACAAAAAGGATAAAATAGGCGACATGTTATAGTAGAGCAAGTCAGACCTTGTGATTCTTTATACCATAATACCGGATAAGATTCAATATGAGACCCATCTTCCACACAATAGAATTCTTAAATGTAGGGAGATTCGAGGCATTTAAATAAAAATAAAATGAAAGGATTTAAGCATGGTCTTATACCATCCAGCAAAAAAAAAAAAAAGAAAAGTGGAACTCATTCAAAAAGAATGACGTTTTTACCACTTCTATAGATTCAATTCAAGTATATTTTTTACTTCCAACTAAACAATGAGTAAGTAAGCAGTAAAAACTGCGAAAATATTCAAATACCAAATAGAATTCGAGTAGGATTTCAACACATTGTCAAAATAAATAAAAAAAAAAACAAAACATTTTAATGCCTAGAAACTTTCATAAGTGTTTTCAAACTGTAATTTGTATACTACTATAGGCTAAGGAAGCGATTCAATGATAAAACCCTCTCTCGACAAACAAAAATCCGACTGTACTGTACCTGTCTTGTTATATGGCGCAGAATCGTGGGTTATGACACAAGCGGATGAGTCGGTGCTGGCAGTTTTCGAGAGGAAAATACTTCTGAAAATACATGGACCCATCACCGTTAACGGAGAGTGTCGGCGTCGCATGAACAATGAGCTGTATGAGCTATATGTCGACATCGACATGTTTAAACGCATTAATATACAGCGATTGCGTTGGCTGGGTTATGTTGCGGGGATGGACCCAAATGCTCCGGCATGGAAAGTTTTCAACAACAAACTTGATAGACGACGCAGAAGGATATTGAATTTTGAAAAATGGACCATTTTACATGTGCAGAATAAGACTGGCCAGGTCAATATAGTTCATTTTCAATGTACGACTGCTATTTGGAAAGTTATCAGGCTGTGCCTAGTTTTCAGAAGTTTCATAAAGAGTTACAACAATTATTGTGCCTACGAATCAGATGGCCAGACAAACGGACATCGCTCAATTGACTTAAAAAGTCATGAAACTCATTTGGTTAAAACATACTTGGCACCTTAGACGCTTCCTTCTGGGTGATACTTTTTTACAGTATCAAATGATATATCTGCCCTTTCCTCCGGGTAAAGGTATCTTCTTCTTGGTTGGCGACTGAAATAGACATCTTTAACTATTATACGCCGCCCGTAGAAAATAATTCCAAGCGCTTCGATATTCTGCGCTTCTCCTCCAATTCGCCACACCTAGTTTCAACAGTATTTCAAAAGCCTGGTTCTTCCAGCGGAGTTTTGGTCACCCTCTTTTGCACCTTCCATCGAGTTTGTTGTCGAAAACTTTCCGTGCCGGAGCATTTGGGTCCATCCGTATAATATAACCAACGCAATCGCTGTATATTAAAGCGTTTAAACACGTCGATGTCGGCATATAGCTCATACAGCTCTTTGTTCATGCAACGCCGATACTCTCCGTTAACGGTGATGGGTCCATGTATTTTCAGAAGTATTTTCCTCTCGAAAACTGCCAGTACTGATTCATCAGCTTGCGTCATAATCCAGGGTTCTGCGCCATATAACAAGACAGGTAGAACCAACGTCTAGTACTGTCGAATTTTTGTTTATCGAGAGAGAGAGGGCTTTATCACTGAATCGCTTGCTTAGCCCATAGTAACATCTGTTAGCAAGCAGTACTCTATTAACAATGATAAATAACTGCTAACGAATGAAAAACCTAAATAGAGGATCGCATTGTCGCACCGCTTCTGTTACCTCTCATGCAAATTGACCGATTTTCCGGAATTAAATTTTTTGCTGAACCTAAATATTGGACCGCATTGTCACACCGCTTCTCTTACCTTTCATACAAATTTACCGATTTTCCGGAATTAAATTTTTTGCTGTAACTTCCCTCTAAAACGTAGATTACAGAAAACTAAACTTTCATTCAAAAATAGCCCTTTGTGGTACCATCCATGATCTTAATCATATAAATCTTAATACATAGACGACAGCAGGTTAGATATTTATCAATAGCATGTAATGCTTGGTAAAATATAAAAAAAAGCGATCAGATATCTCCTCCACTTTTGGTACCTTCAACACAAATCACCTAATTTAACGCATATAATCCTGGACAGAAATTTTTCATTCAATTCTGCTAAATGTTATGCTGTGCATTAGTTCACAGCAAAAACCCCCCAATATACCACGCCTCTCCAGGCACTCCACGGGCCTGTTCATCAATGCCAAAGGACTTTGGTTATATACAACCAGTTCACTTGACTGAAACTGTATTGGCATTTTAGACAACTGCACCGCAATTAATGCCAATAAATGACTCCATCTTGGTGCTGACAAACCTTAGGTGTAAACAAAGGTTGATATCCTTAAGTAGTCACAAATGGAATGATAATCTTATCATACCTTCCATAATATGATCCAGTTTACACAAACAATTTGCAAGATTAAATTCCTTGCTGTCACATATTGTGAAGGAGGCCATAAATATGGGAATTTGTGTGAAACTACACAGAGGTCATCGCAGATAACATGCAGTGTGAGCAAACATATGTTTTCTATGCACATCCTTGGCCGCATAGCGGAACAGTTTAAAATCATCCAATAAGTAGATGTTGTAGTGTCCGTTTTTAAGGCCAACGTTATTAAAGACATTTAAATGTAGGGAGTTTCGAGGCATTTAAATAAAAATAAAATGGAGGGATTTAAGCATGGTCTTATATCATCCAGCAAAAAAAAAGTGGAGCTCATTCAAAAACAATGACATTTTCACCATTTCTATAGATTCAATCCATGCATATTTTTCATTTCCAACTAAGTACAATACAATAAGTACAATACCTAAAACCTACGAATACTTAGAGACCAAATAAAGCATATACAGGGTGGCGCAATAGAACATGCATATTGCATCATCTTTTTTTGCGGGGTAGAAAAGGCGCGGGCGGGGGGCGCTTACATCGTTGGATTGGTGGGCTCATGGAGTTTTAGTCGCTATGAATCACTTCGACGGGAAGCGTCGCGCATTTTGCGTGCGCGCATTTTACGAGAACTCTCGTTCATATATTGCTACTAGGCGACTATATTGTGCTGAATATGGACTGCGGCGAAGTAGTGAAGCTCCGAGTGCTAATTTAATTAAAATATGGCTAAAGCGTTTTGAAGAGACCGGCCCAAGAACATCTAGGACCGAAGACAATGTTGAGAGAGTTATGGAGTCAGTACGAGGAAATCCACAAATGTCGACTCGCAAGAGATCGTCTGTCTTGCAATTATCACGACGAAGTTTGCAACGAATTTTAACATTGGATCTTAAACTGCATCCATGTAAGCTGCAATTAACACAAGAATTGAAAGAGTCTGACTTCATATTCATGCTTAATCGATTTTCCAATTTTGACAATATCCTTTTCTCTGACGAGGCTCATTTCCTTATGAATGGGTTCGTAAACCGTCAAAATTGTCGTTACAGGAACAGTGAAAATCCCAAAATCCAAAAACAGCAATCTCTGGCAGAGGAATAATTGGTCCTTTTTTCTTCGAAAATGCGCAGGGCCAAAACGTCACGGTTAATACGGAACGCTATGTTGAGATGTTGGACGGATTTTTGGCTCCAGAAATTGAAAGTTCGAGAATAGTGAATTCCAGAACTTGGTTCCAACAAGATGGAGCTACCTGTCACACATCAAATGACTCCATGGCGGTGGTGAAGCAGATGTTCCTTGGCAGACTGATTTCGAAAAGAGGTGATATCCCATGGCCCCTACGTAGTCCAGACTTGACGCCTCTTGACCTTTTTTTGTGGGGATACCTCAAACACAAAGTCTACAGTAATAATCCAAGAAACATCGTTTAGCTCAAGGAGAATATCCGTGGTGAAATGGCAGCCATTACACCAGTATTACTGAAGAAAGTTTTCAATAATTTTCGTTTGCGGTTAGAGGAGTGCCTTCGTAGAGAGGGTCACCATTTAGATGATGTTATTTTTAAAAAATAAACTACATTTATTACTCTATAATGCCTTAGGTTTATTTTAACCATACCTTTTGTATTTATTTGTTAATCTATTTTTTAAAAATGCACGTTCTATTGCGCCACCCTGTACATTTCTATGTCACTAAAAATGTCGATCCACAATACTGTGGACTGCAGTCCATGGCAGTGAGTGTATAAACTTCGACCCTATGAAATATCAGGTGCTCTTTTAAATCAATGTTTGTCTATTTCGTTTTTTTATATGAGGTGGCAACTGTTTTTTTTTTTATAAAAATACAACTTTATTATGAAAACATGTTTACAAATGATTCGTTGAAAGTATTGTCCATAGCTAGTTACTGCTTTTTCCCATCTTTCATCTAAAGCTCGAGTTCTGTCACGATAAAACTGTTCATCTTTTGAAGCTATCCGCGAATCTAGCCATTGCTTGATGTCGTCATATGACTGGAACCGCTGGTCAGCCAGACCGTGTACCTTCAAACGGAACAAGTGATAATCGGATAGCGCCAAATCTGGAGAATATGTCGAATGGGGTAAGACTTCCCATTTCAGCGTTTCCAGGTAGGTTTTAATGGGCTTGGCCATGTGAGGCAGAGCGCTGTCACACTGACAGAGCTCAGCTTAATCACATTAACTGAAGTCAATACCGATCTCCAGTGATGGTTTTGCTTGCTTTCAACAGCTCATAGTAAATAACACCGACCTGGTCCCACCAAATACAGAGCACATAACCTTAGCAGCATGAATATACGGCCGGAGCGATGACGTAGTTGCATGACCGGGCAGTTCCCTTGATTTTCTTTTCATTGGATTGCTGTAATGAATCCATTTTTCATCACCCGTTACAATACGATGTAGAAAACCTTTGCTTTTTTGTCATCGCTGAAGCAGTTGTTCACAGGCGAAAAACGACGTTCAACGCCCCTTGGCCTCAACTCGTAAGTTACCCAAGTTCCTTGCTTTTAAATCATTCCCAGCGCATGTAATCGCTTGGAATTGGTTTGGCGGGTAAATCCTAATACTGAAGCGAGCTCCACCAATGTTGGGCATGGATCTTCTTCGCTTGATGTCGTCAATTCAGTGTCTTCGAAGGGTTTTGTCTTCCTTGCCGCAAACGGTCGTCAACATCAAAACCACCGTCTTTAAAGCGACGAAATCAATCTCGACACTTTTTTTCACTTAAGGCAGCAGAACAGAAGAAAATCAATACTTCCCGCTTACGCTGATTACTTGGCACAAAATCATACTTATTCACCCAACCAAAAGAATATGACGTCAAAAGAAAATCACTATTGTGTCGAGGCGGTATATTTACCATATGCCTAATGTTGGGTCATGACGTTTTTGTGATGGCAGAATTGACTAGCACTTACAGCTGGCGCCATCTATTGGCAAACAGCAGGAACTTAGTTGCGCACGTAATAGATTTAGCAATTCATAAAACACATTCCGAAACAAGTGTCGTTCGGTGGCAGACGGTCTGGCTGACCAGCAGTTTCACTCATATGACGACATCAAGGAATGGCTAGATTCGTGGATAGCCTCTAAAGATGAACAGTTTTACCGTGACGGAATTCAAGCTTTGTCAGAAAGATGGGGAAAAGTAGTAGCTGGCGATGGGAAATACTTTCATTGAATCATTTGTAAACATGTTTTCATAACAAAGTTGCATTTATATAAAAAAAGACAGCGAGAACTTAGTTGCGCACCTAATATTAAGCTGTGTCCGTCTGTTTGGCTGAAAGACATGATAATCCCCGTATAAAATTCCTGCAAACCGGAAACAGCCCAGCATATTATCATATCTACCAGGCTCTTCTGGTACCTCCCATGCTATTTGATGACTTTTTGAAAATAAAGTTTTGCAATAATCTAAATTTGTATTGTTTTTTTTTTTTTTTTTTTTTGAAAAATTTGCAATATTCGAAACAAATCAACCGATTAAAGGTAAAAGAAAGGGAGATCTGACATCTCTCATGCAAATGAACGATTTAGCTTACTTATTCGTAGGTTCACAGGTTTCATGCAATTATACTCAATTCAGTCAAATTTGGCACATCTTTTACGTTATGTTTAGGAAAAGAAGATGGCGCCTACATCGTTGGTTTGGCGGGCTCATGGAGTTTTAGTCGCTATGAATCACTTCGACGGGAAGCGTCGCGCATTTTGCGTGCGCGCATTTTACGAGAACTCTCGTTCATATATTGCTACTAGGCGACTATATTGTGCTGAATATGGACTGCGGCGAAGTAGTGAAGCTCCGAGTGCTAATTTAATTAAAATATGGGTAAAGCGTTTTGAAGAGACCGGCCCAAGAACATCTAGGACCGAAGACAATGTTGAGAGAGTTATGGAGTCAGTACGAGGAAATCCACAAATGTCGACTCGCAACAGATCGTCTGTCTTACAATTATCGCAACGAAGTTTGCAACGAATTTTAACATTGGATCTTAAACTGCATCCATATAAGCTGCAATTAACACAAGAATTGAAAGAGTCTGACTTCATAGCAAGGCTCGCATTTGCTAAGGAAATGCTTAATCGATTTTACAATTTTGACAATATCCTTTTCTCTGACGATGCTCACTTCCTTATGAATGGGTTCGTAAACCGTAAAAATTGTCGTTACTGGAACAGTGAAAATCCCAAAATCAAACACCAGAAACCATTGCATAGTCCTAAAGTGACAATATGGGCAGCAAAACGTCACGGTTAATACGGAACGCTATGTTGAGATGTTGGACGGATTTTTGGCTCCAGAAATTGAAAGTTCAAGAATAGTGAATTCCAGAACTTGGTTCCAACAAGATGGAGCTACCTGTCACACATCAAATGACTCCATGGCGGTGGTGAAGCAGATGTTCCCTGGCAGACTGATTTCGAAAAGAGGTGATATCCCATGGCCCCCACGTAATCCAGACTTGACGCCTCTTGACTTTTTTTTGTGGGGATACCTCAAACACAAAGTCTACAGTAATAATCCAAGAAACATCGTTCAGCTCAAGGAGAATATCCGTGGTGAAATGGCAGCCATTCCACCAGTATTACTGAAGAAAGTAGAGAGGGTCACCATTAAGATGATGTTATTTTTAAAAAATAAACTCCATTTATTACTCTACAATGCCTTAGATTTATTTTAACCATACCTTTTGTATTTATTTTTTAATATATTTTTTAAATATGCACGTTCTATTGCGCCACCCTGTATAATAAAGAATCGACATGATTATTTCGACCCTTCTGGTACCTTCCATACAAACTGCTTAATTTGACCCATAAATTCCTAGATTCATTCACTGAATTCAATATAATGTAGCATCACCTGTATACTAATAAATAAATAAAATAATTTACATATTTTTATAACTTTCTTGAAATATGTTATGTCAATTCTTAGTCCGCAAGGATTTATATGTCCATTGACCTAAATAAATGAAATGAAATGAAATAAACTTATCTCTGCGAATGAAAATAGTCGACATTGCATTACCTTTTAAGGTTTCACACATACAAATTGGCCGACTTAGCAAAAATTAATGAATTCCCTACAATTCCGAAGAGGACAATTTCAAAAAGTTTAATTTTACTTCTTTTATCATGTGAACATAGCGATTTACCTCATCTCTTCTGGCACACTTTTTCACCAATGCCAATGCGGAAAGTGAGATGTACTCGTATAGCTTTTAATTATCGGGTGAGTGGTATAGGCGTTGACAAGGAAAGACACTGTAAATGCCCATTAAATTAATTAATACAAAATTGTCTCCATTTCTTGTAAGAGAAGGGCTTTATGTAACGGACCAATTTTGGCTACCCGTAGAGGACGTTGTGGCTGGCCTGTAGAAAAAGAGTTCTTATAATGCATTATATTCGTATATCGGATTAGGCCATTTTTCCCCCTCGAAAATAGTATTTTTGCGTAATAAAAAAGTTGAACATGAAATCGTTTGTGATTGACAGAGGGAATTGATGCCGCATCCTGTGTGCTGCAAGGACAACCGAGGCGGCAACAAAAAAATACTATCATTGTAATCATGTTCTATGCTACAAATGCTGTAGTAGTATCGGTATGTTGAGTAGAATATTCATGTAGGTAATGTTGTACGATATTACTAATTCTTCTTTTACACTTTTTGTAAACAATTTTGAAATAACAGGGTTCATCAATATACACGGTGGCGCACCAATTGCGCTGCAATAAGAAATTCAAGTAACGTTTTCTTTAATTAAAGTATTTCATTCAAATATTTTTTTTTCGTTTTTTTTTTTTTGTTCTGTACAAAAAAATTCAATTTTATTTTGTATAACTAATTGTTTTTGTTGCTGATAGACTGTAAATGACCTTCATGCTCATTCACGCTAATGTGACACCTGATCAGAAAATTATTCATTGCGGCCCGAAGGACTGAATTCGGGATTGCCTCAGTTATTGTTTTAATGGAACTGCTTTAATTCACTCAAATTTCTAGGTTTCGTTTTGTACCCCTCTTGCTTGATACAACCCCATAAAAAAAGTCAGCTGCATTTAGCTCAGTTGCGTTTTGGGGTCAGCGGAAAGTAGAGTTTCTGGATATTAATTTGTTTAGGAATTTTCGTTGGAGCTCCACCATAACCGATCTGCATATGTGTAAAGTTTCTCCATCTTGCTGGAAACAAATGCTGTTGAAACGGATACGTCTTCGTCGTAATACTTTTTACACGAATTTTTTGTTCTAGCGTGATTGCAAAAAAAAAAAAAAAAGAAATTCTTAAATTCCAAATTTGACAGTGTAAGTGATTTAGTCTGCTTACCAGCTTGCAAACTTTGTGTCTTGGAGTTAAGATGAATGAATATCTTGCATTTTGTAATCACTTTTTATTCATTATTTATTTTATTTTTATATATAAGTATTTACTTCTATTTATTATTTATTATTATTATTTATTTATAATAAATAAACTGTAATAAATAATTTATTTAAAAAAAATATGAAATATACCTTCATCTTTGGGCAGAAGGTATAATGAGAAGAGACTCGAGATCGATGGGATGATATTTCAATTTATGCTTCATAAAGTTATACATAGTATTTATACATTAGGAAGTGGAAATCATGTTGTCAAAAAGATAAAAAAAAAATTGGCAAAATCTAAAATAGAACACTCTCATTTGAGAGAACTTTTGAGGTTTGCAATTTTTAACCCGTGTTCGCCGTCTTAGCTGACATTTATCTTTTTGGAAAATGAGCAGCGTTTAAATCGTTGATGTGGCGTAGCATAACTTATGGTAATGGGACAGTTACCATCTCCCCTAAATGTCTTGAAATCCCAAAATATTTCATAATGTTTACCATTGAAATTTGTGCATTATAATTTGTTCCCACATTCTAATTTGAAATGTAGCTGGGGCGACAACCAGCTTGAGCCTATAGTCGAACGCTTTTGTCCATAATCCACAGTAATTTCGTTTCTCAATAATATTCTTCTCTATGTTCAAAATTTACATTGTGCTTCTCAATATATCAACGTTGACACAAGTTTAACTGATGGAGCCCATGAAAACAAAGTTGTCGTAAACTTGTGTCAACGTTGATATCTTGGGAAGCACAATATTAATTTTGAACATTGAGAAGAATATTATAAAGAAATTAAGTTATCGTGAATTATAGACAAAAACGTTCGACTACAGGCTCAACCTGATTTTTCTTGTTTGATAAAGTTTGATGTAATTTCGGGTTATCAAACATTGAGGACATTTACTTTGTTTCAACCTAGAAGAGTATCGGAATTAGTTCATATCTCCATAGTTGAATCCTCTGTGCTTATGAATTAATAATAATTTCCACCGCTACTTACTAGAACGCCGTCATTATCATCTAAAGTACGGGAGCGGTCCCAAAACTAGCCGACCTAACAAAGAAGACGCAAAAAGGTTGGGACTATTTTTCTTTATTTTTCAACATAATTTCCATTTTTTCAAGCGATATTCAATAGCTTCTATACCTTGTTTATAGCAAAGATGGGTGAAAGACATACCCTCCAGCAATACTCTCCTCTTTATCTCCATGCTGACATCATTCGTTTTGTTTACAGCGAAAGCGAGGTATATGAACTCTTCCACCGTTTCAAAATTATAGTTGTCAACGTTCACACGAGTAGACCCTTTGTTCGTTGAAAATAATAATTTTGTTTTGTCCTCGTTTACCACCAGAGCCATTTTCGCTACTTCCCTTTCGATGCTTGAGAAGGCTGCAGTAACATCTTGCAGTTTTTTGCCAATGATGTCTATGTCATCTGTATATGCGAGTAACATATGGCTCAAAAGTAAACTATTTCAGTGAATTTGTAAAGAGCGGCATTTTTCGACCATTGTATATCAGAACTGCTTCGAGGATTGAAAAAAATGCTGGCACAAGTGTATTATATGTGAGGGGGACTACTTTGGAGGAGATAAAATAGAAATTGATGAATAAATAATTATTTTTGGAGAAAAATGAAAATTCACCTTATTTTTTTTAACACACCTCGTATGTGTCATATGACTCCTCATTATGTGCCATGACCAAGAAACTTACGATTAGGATGAAAATGGAAATTAAACAATAATCTATAAATATAGCCTAATATGGTCAACCGGTTGCCGAATTGTCTTTAGCAGTTTTTTTTTTTTTTTTTTTTTGCTTATTTTATTATATTTACTTTGGTATATCTCGTGAACGGATCGGGATATACCATACATGTTTGTATCCGAAATGCCGTAAAAAAACAATTAGCAATTTCTGGCACAATATAATTGTGGCCTAGCAAAACACCACATTAGGTTTGTTAACTGTATCTGAAATTATTAATGCACCACCGTTTCGACTCGGCCATTTTTAGACTGTTTCGCTTTAAAAATTCCAAAATTGCTTTGAACCTATGGGAAGAGAGATTCTTTGCCAAAAAGAAATTATACACAACTATTGCTATGACACGTATAAATTTTAATTTACATATTCATATGTTCGTTCTACTTTCAGGTTTTACCACATTTCTCAGCAATCAACTCCTTAACCTACGAAAGATTGCTATCTTTATTTTCAAATTTACCATTTAAAGAGGAAAACTCGCAAACGAATAACATGTAACATTAATTGCCAGTTGTTTAAGCAACAAATTGTAGAGAATTTGTTGAAATTAAAGAAGAAAGGAAAACTGTCGAATAAGTCTAAAGGTGTACCAAAGCAGGTCATATCATGCCATGTCCATGAAAACATAGCACAGATTATGCAATATTTTGAGGTTGAACAACTCCACAATGATTACAACAAAATGTTGCAAAATGTACACGAACAGAGACTTGAGCTATCACAACCCGCAGAGACGGCGACAGACGTTGGCAGAACTAAAATTGTGTCAAATACTCAAGATGAGCAGAGGGACTCTCGTAACTATACATTGACTAGAATTTCGCCATTCCACAATAGTAGGCAGGACTTGATTGCACATCAAGATGATGACAACGATGACGACGACAACACAGATAATGATGTTGATGGCGTCTGCGATGACATGAAACAAAATTCAAATCTCATTTGCATGATAACCAACGAATGTTGTCGACAATATGGTGAAAGTTATAAATTTCCTCGACATCCAAATACAGCAGAAAGCTACAAAATTAAGTTTCAGGCAAGGAAACAACAGCAAATGCGTGACACTGACTCTATTCTTATTAGTATTATTGGCATATTACGATACAAAAGACCTAATGGTCGGAATAAACCGCACCATCAACAGCTACTGAAGAGACAGCAACAAAAAAACCAAAGAAAATGTCATCAATACTCAGTGGTGCATTCACAGAAAATAAGTACCTCGTTATACAAAGATCTCTCCAACATAATTTTATCGCTACTGATCATCCTTCTCCTGCCTCAGTTGATACTAAACTTGGTCCGACCCGTGGCAGCTGGCTGTCGCGATGAACCCAGTCGTTCCTGTGAGGCCATATGTCGTCCAGGATGGCTTAAAGCCAATAACCACAATCATTACGATACCAGGCATCACTTAGCAAGTAAGGATATAGAAAACAATAATACTCTCACCGTGTTCTCCACATCCTCGTCCAGTCCAAATCCATCATTGGTTGCTTACAATTGCACCATACGTGCTTTGGTTTTACTGCCCGACAACGACACCTACATAACGTCATTGCGTAGTGTTGTCCCCATCCTGAAGGTGGCGGAGCAACATATCCATGAGAGCGGCCTGTTGCCACCGTATATAAGATTTGACTGGATGCCTCAGGATGATAAATGCGATGCCGCATTTGCTGTGGTCAAAGCTATGGATGCAATTGTCAAGAATTGTGCTCATGTGGTATTTGGGCCAACGTGTGATTATTCGCTGGGTAAGTTTTTTTTTTTTTTTTTTTTTTAATATTAGTTTTATTATTGAATCTGTCTTTTCGACATTCACAATAAGTATTTAAACCTTAAACTAAGGCATTAATGTTGGTACTGCCACTGCAATACTCAGCTTTTAGTTCGAAAAACACTCATATAGCCAAATCTAGAGTTTGCAATCTTTTGAGACGCTTATGACCCTCAAACAAAAGCAGGTCTCTCGCATATGGATTGGGATGATCAGTAATTTTATCAATGTAGTTTATGCATGATTTTCTTATCTCTTCTCGGAGGGTGGGAATGTTGAGGTCTTTGTGGATGTTATTATTTTTTATACATCAAGGAGCGCACGGGATTATTCTTAAAACTTTTGACTGTCTTCTTTGTAACTTTTCAATATTGGATGCAGAAGCGGACCCCCATAGCTGGATCCCATACGACCATATTGGTTTCAAAACTGCTTTATATAAAAGTACTTTCAGTTCTAAGTCTAACGGGGAGTGTGGCCCAATGAGCCAGTTAAGCTAAGTGGTTTTAATTTTTAACTGTGTGACTTTAGCTGCAATATGGTGAACCCACGTGAGACGTCGGTCAAAATGAATTCCTAAGTACCTTACTTGGCTCTGCTCTGGGATTGTTGTTCCATTGTTCCAGCCAATTTTCCACGTCAATAACGTGGGATGGAAGTTGTTGTGATCCTACTTTTGGGTCTTTATGTACACTTAAGAACGCTGTATCATCTGCAAAAGTGGATGTGCGTGTGAACGGGCTTGTAGGCAAATCAGCAGTGTACAATAAGTAAAGAAATGGTCGGAGTATACTCCCCTGTGGGACACCAGCTGAAATTCGTTTCATTGAGTAGTAAGTACTTTTTGATCTCACTACAAAAGACCTATTTTCTAAATATGACTTGAGCAATTTGTGCACGTTAGTGGGAAGTAGTGTTGAAATTTTATATAATAGTCCATTGTGCCAGACTTTGTCGAACGCTTGCGATATGTCGATGAATAGTGCAGAGCAGTATTGCTTACTTTCAAAAGTAGCGCGAATTGAGTTTGTGATTCTATGAACTTGTTCGGTGGTGCTGTGTTGTTTTCTAAACCCAAATTGGTGGTTTGGAATTAGGTTTGTTGAGTCAATAAATGCCTCTAACGACCGCAAAATCAATCTTTCAAATACTTTTGACAGAACGGGCAATAAGCTGATTGGACGATACGATGATACCTGCGTAACATCTTTACCGGGCTTGGGGATCATAACTATTTCAAATTACTTCCATGATGATGGGAAGTAACCAATCCTTAGCATAGAATTAAAAACAAACATAATAGTTCTTAATGCCGTATTTGGAAGGTTGATTAGCATAGTGTTGGTGATTTTGTATCAGATCACTGATAACTGCTCTCAGTGCAGGTAAACGAATTTTTATTGGGTCTAAAACGAGTTCAGGCACAACAGTTGGCGTTATACTAGAGTCAGTTTGGTTTGGTACGAAAACTTTTTCTAGTGGCTAGCAAACTCTTCAACTTTTTTGCTGGAGTTTTTTGCCCATTCTCCATTTTGTAAGCGAATAAGAGCCTCATAAACAGTTGGACATTTGGTTTTTCGGGCTACCTTCCACAAGCTGTAGTCTGTCTTCTCGGTGGCATCTAAGTTCTGTTAAAGTTACTTAAACTTAACTCTTTTTCTTTTTGAAAGGCCTCCCTGGTAAGTAGCATAACAAAATTTGCAACAAAAAACAAAAACAAAAAAAAAAAAACTAGTAAATGCAATTTTTCAGTGTAGGATAATTAAGAGAGTGATTCTTAGGAATTTTATATGGGTATCGATAAGAAAATGATGTGCGCTCAATTATGTTGAATATGGCGCAATTGTTGAAAGATACGAACCAAAGAATATATAAGTTAAATAGGGTAATTTGCAATATAATATAATGGACAAGTATTTAACTAACTTTAGGATAAGACTTATAGATTACAGCGAAAAATTAAATTTCGACAAATAGATCATTTTATACCTATAAAGGAGGTACCATACTAGGTGTGGCAGTGTCCTCTCTTCTTCGTTTTTGGAAATAAGTTAACCAAACACAAGATATTAGAAGCGCAACTAAGTTCTCGCCGTGTTTTTTCTTAATAATAATTCAACTTTAATATGAAAACATGTTTAAAAATGATTCATTGAAAATACTGCCCATCGCTAGCTACTACTTTTTCCTATCTTTCTGGCAAAGCTGGAATTCCGTCACAGTAAAGCGGTTCATTTTTTGAGACTACCCACGAATCTAGCCATTGCTTGATGTTGTCATATGACTGGAACTGCTGGTCAGCCGGACCGTGTGCCATCGAACGGAACAAGTGATAATCGGACGGCGCAATATCTGGAGAATATGGCGTGTGGGGTAAGACTTTCCATTTCAGTGTTTTCGGGTTGCTTTTAACGGTCTTGGCCATGTGAGGCCGAGCGTTGTCATGCTGAATAATCACTTTTTCGTGCCTCTCCGCATATTGTGAGCATTTCTCGCATAGAGCTCGGCTCAATCGCATTAATTAAAGTCGATACCGGTCCCTAGTGATGGTTTCGCTAGGTTTCAACAACTCGTAATAAATAACAGCAACCTGGTCTCACCAAAAACGGAGCATAACCTCCGCAGCGTGAAAATTCGGCCAAGGCGACGACGTAGAAGCAGCCCTCGTGACTTTCTTTTCTTTGGATTGCTGTGATGAATCCATTTTTCATCACCCGTTACAATAAGATGAAGAAAACTCTTCATTTTTTGTCGCTGAAGCAATTGTTCACAGGTGAAAAAACGACGCTCTATGTGCCTTGGCTTCTACTCATAAGGAACCCAAATTCCTTGCTTTTGAATCATTCCAAGCGCATGAAATTGCTTGGAAGTGGCTTGGCGGGTAACTTTTAATATTGAAGCAAGCTCTACCTGCATTTGATACGGATCCCTATCGAGCAATGCTGTCAATTCTGTGTCTTCGATGGGTTTTCGCCTTTCTTCGTGCGAACGGTCGTCGACATTAAAATCACCGTCTTTAAAGCGACCGAACCAATCTCGACACGTTGCTTCACTTAAAAAGCAGCATCTCCGTAAACGTTTTGAAGTTCTCGCTGAGCTTCAGTCGCCGTTTTCTTCGATTGAAAGAAGAAAATCAATACTTTCCGCTTATGCTGATTATTTGGCACAAAATCATTCACATCCACACAATCAAAAGAGTAAGACATCAAAAGAAAATCACTATTGCGTCGAGACGGTATGTTTATCATATGCCTAAATTTGGCTCATGACGCTTTTGTTGGGGCAGAATTGACTAGCACTTATAGCTGGCGCCATCTATTGGCAAGCAGCGGGAATTTAGTTGCGCATCTAATATGTACCAAATTTGGCCGAGCTTGACACAACCAGTTGCAACATATGGTAGTGGGACTATGAGAAATTGTTAAATCGGTCGTTTGTGTGGGAGCTACCAGTAGGGGCATGATCACTGATAGATTTTTCTCCGGCTTTATAAAAACCTAAACAGCTACAGCCCACTAGTTGCAAATCACTAAGAAAAATGATAGAATTTCGGAAAATCGAATTAATGAATCCATGTGAAATTTAATGTAGGATTTTTACTGCTAGAGTTCAAGATGAAGATAATTTTTAAAATTAAGCTTTATTCATCTTACAAGCGCATCCATATTTGCCAATTTGCTGAATTTGAATATAGAACTCAACACAATTACTGACTAACCTATAACTTTTATTTCATTTATTTATTTTCCAGCTGCTGTTGGTCGCATAGCGAAATATTTTAACAGCAATGGGACCCCTTTGATATCGGTAGGCGGTTCCACATTTGATTTTGAAAAACAAAAAACCACATGCTCTGACGAATTTTATATGTTGCTAAGGACGGGGATGTTAAGTTTTGAAACAATTTCTGAACTAACAATATCGGTAATGAAAAGGTAAGTAAATATATAGATATTGAAATGGTCTACATGTGCATGATATCCTTTCATTGTTATCCCATTATGTTGGCAGACACAAATGGTCACGTTCAATATTCTTTTATGATCCTGATGGTCAACACAATGTTGCTGGCCTGTACACCTGTTACCTGATGATGAACAGTCTGGGCAATCAAATGCGCAAAGAGAACATGACTTTTGCCCAGTATCCCATAAAAATGAAATTAATGAATCGCACCGAGGAAATGACCAGAGAAATTGGTAACAAACATTCAGGTAAGTTTTGACCGCATCTTACACATCTCCAAGCACATACAGGAGAAATATGTTGGTGTTTTTTAACATATTGCTGTTAAACGAAAAGCTCACAGCAAACATTCGGAGTGATGTGGGTTTAACAGCGCTGTTGTGGGGAACAGAGTTCAGCGCACTTATTTGGAACGAAAAGAGCTTAACAGTTCTGTTATGGTGAAAACATTTTACCATTAGAATGGTAGCATTGGTGAGAAAGTAGTATAACATTTATTTTGTATAACTGTTTTATAACTAATCACGGACTACAACCAACATTTCTTTACCTCATATCGAGGTACAGGTAAAGAATAATATGATTTAATACTGATGTAGGCATTGAATAAATGGACTTTGTTAACATAGCAATCAATACTGTTATGTTCAAAAAATAAGATCATTTAAAAAAAAAAAAAAAATTTAATTTATCCATCCAAATCAATTTCAATACTTTTTAAGGTATTCTCTCCCTGATAAGCCAAAGTATTTTTTTTTTAATCATTAATCTCTAATGATAACGCATTTGAGTCCACAAATGTCCCTTAAAATTGAGTTCATTCATCCATCAACAAAGTCTCTAAACGTAAATTAGTGGTTTTTGAGGACCAAATATCGAATTTATTATTCATAGCTTTCATCTCGCTATCTTCTGTCTTCTTTGAACGGTTTACGCCTCTCATAAAGATTTGTTTCTGGTAAACATGTGTTTAACGAAGGCCTTCCACAGTATTTTGTGAACAAAATGTAATGCAGTTTTTTTATGAAGAAAACCACACATTGTGAAAATCGCCAAACTGACCTTATGCCCGACAAATCCAAAAGTATGTCAAAAACACTGATTTAGCGCAAATGTCTGTCACAGTGCTGTCAGCTTAGAAAAAAATATTTCTGAGAATTGATAGTTAGACATAGCAGTTAATCAAAAATATGTGCAAAAGTTCATAACCATTTGATAATTCCATAATAATATAATTTTCCGAGATATCCTAGGAGAAGAAAGCCCTCAAAGGAAGGCCACCATGAAGGTCTGTAAAAGAGGACATGCCTGTGGCTCAGTAGACGAAAGGCTTCTGGAAGGCCTCAAAGGAAGGCCTATACAAGAGAGCATGCTAGAACCTCAGCAGATGAAAGGCTCCTAGAAGGCCTCGAAGGAAGGCGTTATTGAAGGCTTATAAAATAGGTCATGCTAAAAACTCAGCAGAGGAAAGGTTTCTAGATGGCGCCCTTGAGGGCCTATAAAAGATTGCATGCTAGAACCTCCGCAGAATAAAGACTTCTAGAAGATCTCAAAGGAATGCGTCCTTGAAGGTCTGTAAAAGAGGACATGCCTGAGGCTCAGCAGACGAAAGGCTTCTGGAAGGCCTCAAAGGAAGCCCTATACAAGACAGCACGCTAGAACCTCAGCAGATGAAAGGCTTCTAGAAGGCCTCGAAGGAAGGCGTCATTGAAAGCATATAAAATAGGGCATGCTAAGAACTCGGCAGAAGAAAGGCTTCTAGAAGGCGCCCTTGAAGGGCTATAAAAGATTGCTTGCTAGAACCTCCGCAAAGGAAAGGCTTCTAGAAGATCTCAAAGGAAGGTGTCCTTGAAGGCCTGTAAAAGAGAGCGTGTTAGAAACTCAGCAGAGGAAAGGCTTCTAGAAGGTCTCAAAGGAAGTCGTCCTTGAAAACCTATAAAAGAAAGCATGTTAGAAACTTATATAAAAAAGAGTATGCTAAGAACTCAGCGGAGGAAAGGCTTCTGAAAAAGGCTTCAGATATCAAATCAGGCGACCGCGGAGGCCAATCATCATCACCATTTCTAATTCCATTGTAATCCTGACTGTATGCGATGTGGCACCGTCTTGTTGATACCACATGTTAATCAAGCCCAAAGTATGCAGTTGTGGCGTTAAAAAGTTTTCAATCATATCACGATATCGCTCCCCATTGACAGTTACTGTTTTCAGTCTCAAAGAAGTAAGGTCCTAAGATTCCTCCTCCTCCTGACCAGATTGCATACCAGACTGTCACTTTTAATGGATGCAAAGGTGACTGATGAATAATTTGAGAGTTTTCCATTGCCCAGAACCGACTATTCTGTTTATTCACATATCCATTCAAATGAAAATGTGCCTCGTCACTCATTATGATTTTTCCATGAAAATCGGGGTTGTCATGGGCGAGCTGCAAAATACGTTGATTTATCGAATATTTTTCCATAATACCAAAAGTACCACGACTACCAAATATGAATTATCAAGGCTAATGTTTACCAAAATGGCGGTAAAACAAAGTAGTATACCTTCCCGACGGACTCGAAGCACTTCTAGAACGTGCTTTTTGGTATCGCCAACAACTCCTGATTCGATTTTTCTTTTATCTCCTCAATCGTAGCAAAACGCTTTCCTTTCATCGGTGTCTTCAGTTTTAGGAAGAGGAAAAAGTCAACGGGGGCCAAGTCCGGTGAATACGGTGGTTGAGGCATGATTGCGGTTTTGTTTTTGGCCAAAAACTCACGCACAAGTATCGATGTGTGAGCTGGTGCGTTATCATGGTGCAAAATCCATGATTGTTTTTTCTACAATTCTGTGCGTTTCTGACGAATTGCTTCGAGCAAACGACGCATAACTTCAAGGTAGTATTCTTTATTGACCGTACGACCTTGTGGAAAGAATTCAAGATGCGCCACGCTATTGCAGTCGAAGAAAACAGTGAGCAAAACCTTCATATGTGACCGAATTAGAACTTGGCTCTTCTGGACGCTTCCATTGTGATGATTGGACTTTGGTGTCAATGTCATAGCCATTTACCCATGATTCGTTACCAGTTATGACCTTTTTGGGGAAATCTGGAACGTAATTGACGACGTTCAACAGCTTCTAAGCGATGTCCATGCAACGTTGTTTTTGCTCAAAATTTAGCAATTTTGAAACAATCTTCGCTGCCGCACGTCTTATGCCTAAAACATCCGTAAAAATTGCTTGGCATGAGCCGAACGATATGCCAACATTATCAGCAATCTCTCTAATAGTGATTCGACGATTATCCAAAATCATTTTCTTCACTACTTCAATGTTTGCATCGGTTGTTGACGTGCTCCGGCGACCAGGACGAGCATAGCCATTGGCATCTTCTCGGCCTTCCTTAAACCGGTTATACCACAATTGAACTTGTGTGTTCTGCTCATAGTAGATTCGCCAAACACCACAGTCAACATTTCAAATTTTCTTGCACATTTAGTTTCATTTTTTTACACAAAACTTAATACAGTTTCTTTGATCGATCAGTTTTTCGAATAGTAAAAAATCGACTAACCTTCTTAGCTGTCAAAAATGAACTGACAATCCAAAATGACTGATATTGTCAACATATATAACAGACATGTGTACCAACATAACAGAAAAAAATGCGAAATATAAATTGCTAAATAGATTATTATATTGTAATTGTCGCGGTATAGCTTCGGTAAATTTTTTTTGACCTATTTGTCAGTATTTGATAAGTCTTTGGACGTAAATATCCCATTTTGTTTTTTTAGTATGATAAGCTACATTTTTTATGTATTATTTTAAGAAAGATAAAATTATCAATAAAACTGAAACATAACAGAAAAAGAAATAAGAAAATCGGACTCACGAAATTTGAAAATCACACCTCGTATATAATTAAAGGATTCTTGGATAGGATCTCCGCACAACTTTCTTAGGAAAATTGTTTTTCTAGTGGCAATAATGAATGCAGCTTTCACTTTAAATGACAAAACGTGACACTCTTTCTCTAACTTTATAATTAGTGCGTTAAATTTTATTCATATCTTGTCTGTTTATTTTCACAGATACCATTCTTGTTGTTGTTATCTGTGTTGAGCTCTTAACCATCCTCTATGGTTCTCTTAAAAAGAAGACTTTCAGATGATAAACTCATTTCTTCCTTGAAGCTTTTGCTCTTTTGTTTACAAAGTAACACAATGATTCGTCCACGTGTTTCACCAATGTAAACAAATTACCGAAAAGCTTTTGTGTGTTAACAAACAGCTGCCAATCAGCTGTTTAATGCGAGTATATTTCACGGCGAATTGCAAGTAAACAAAAATCAGCTGGTCTTTGTTACTGTACTCGTATATATAAGGACATGTTTTCTTCTTTACCGGCATAGTTTGTTGTCATTACTGCCATTGACAACGTAATCGCCTTTGCCGTGACCGTATTTGTCCTTAGGAGCGAGTGGTTTGTTGTTGTCGATATTCTTTAAATACGGCTTGTGTGCTTAAAACACGTTTAGTCCTTCAGTGCATTCGCGTTGTGATATATGATATTTCTCAGAGCGGAAAACGGCGCGTTAGTGCGAAAGTGAAACTGGCGAATTTAAAAATACAATCATTTGTAAAGAGCAATAATCGGTGATAAGATAAAAAAACATATGTATGAGCGTTTTTTTTTTTTTTCTAAAGTAATTTTGATAAAATATAAACATATTATTCTTTTCTGAGACGGAGTGGTGTGATTGTTAGGAACGAGAATATTTTCAAAAAAGGCGGACATATCTTTATTGCGTGATTTTGAACATTCGTGTTTTAATCTTAAATTGAAAGTGAAAACATTTTAAAAAGGTGAACACATCTTTAATGTCTGATTTTCAGAATTCGTGTTTTAATCTTAAATTGAAAGTCAAAACATTTTAAAAAGGCGGACACATCTTTACTGCGTGATTTCTA